>CAIGQQ010027174.1:13441-17423 GCA_903798035.1 Danio albolineatus | reverse complement strand
CTGCTCTTCACGCCACCATTAACACCTCCACCACCCCCCACCTCCCCCATACCTGCAATTCAGTTTAATGAAGATGATGTGCGCCAGGTCTTCCGGAAACAAAAGAGGAGAAAAGCACCAGGCCCAGATTCTATAACACCAGCCTGTTTAAAATCCTGTGCTGACCAACTGGCCCCCATTTTCACCCTGATCTTCAACAGATCACTGGAGCTGTGTGAAGTGCCCTCCTGCCTCAAACGCTCCATCATCATACCCATCCCAAAGAAACCCAAACTTACAGGACTAAATGACTACAGACCGGTGGCGCTAACATCTGTGGTCATGAAGTCGTTTGAAAAGCTGGTGCTGGCCCACCTGAAGGACATTACTGAACCCTCACTGGACTCTCTTCAGTTTGCCTACAGAGCAAACAGGTCTGTGGATGATGCAGTAAATATGGGACTGCATTATGTTTTGCAACACCTAGACAGACCAGGGACCTATGCGAGGATCTTGTTTGTTGACTTCAGCTCAGCTTTTAACACCATCATCCCAAAACTTCTCCTGCCCAAATTAACTCTGCTCTCCGTGCCCACCTCTGTCTGTCAGTGGATCAACAGCTTTCTAACGGACAGGCAGCAACTGGTCAAGCTGGGCAAATCCTCATCCAGGACCCGCACAATCAGCACTGGCGCCCCCCAGGGGTGTGTCCTCTCCCCTCTGCTCTTCTCTCTGTACACGAATGACTGCACCTCAAAGGACCCCTCTGTCAAGCTCCTAAAGTTTGCAGACGACACCACGCTTATCGGCCTCATTCAGGACGGTGACGAGTCTGCTTACAGACAGGAGGTTCAGGAGCTGGCTCTCTGGTGCAGTCACAACAACCTCGAGCTGAACACGCTCAAAACAGTGGAGATGATAGTGGACTTCAGGAGAAACCCCCCTGCTCTCCCCCCACTGAGCATCATGGACAGCACTGTGGCTGCAGTGGAGTCATTCAGGTTCCTGGGCACCACCATCTCTCAGGACCTGAAGTGGGACACTCACATTGACTCCATTGTCAAAAAAGCTCAACAAAGGCTGTACTTTCTTCGTCAGCTGAGGAAGTTCAACCTGCCACAGGAGCTTCTGAAACAGTTCTACACCTCCATCATTGAATCAGTCATCTGCACTTCAATAACTGTCTGGTTTAGCTCAGCTACCAAATCTGACCTCAGAAGACTACGTCGAATAGTTCGGACTGCTGAGCGAATCATTGGTACAACCCTCCCTACTCTCCAAGAACTGTACTTATCCAGAGCGAGCAGAAGGGCGGCCAAAATCACTCTGGACCCCTCACACCCAGCACACTGCCTCTTTGAACTGTTACCTTCTGGTCGACGCTACAGAGCACTGCGCACCAGAACAGCCCGACACAGAAACAGTTTCTTCCCTCAGGCGATCCATCTCATGAACACTTGATGATAATAATCGTGGAACCAACATCACTACTGCTGTACACTCTTACACACACATACACTTATTTAACAACACACTTTACATGCCAATTTGCACATAACAGCTGCACATATAATGTTGTATATAGTAATACACTGTACATACACTTGTCCATTTGTATATTTGCATTTAACACTTACTTCTATTTTTTTGAATATATTTATTTTCTGTTTTTTGTCCTGTCTCTGTAATTCTGTTGCACTGTGGAAGCTCTGTCACGAAAACAAATTCCTCGTATGTGTGAACATACCTGGCAATAAAGCTCTCTTTCTGATTCTTTCTTTCTGATAACATAAGGAAATACATAGATATACATGAATTATTGTAAAATAAAAACTTGATTAAACACAGATAACTTAAACATCTTCATTGCGCTTTACAGTAGCTCTGCATTGAAATCAGGCAGTGATAAACTCCTTTAGATTGGTGGAGAAGAGTTTCAGATTCAGGTTCGGTTAGCATACGTTGTGTTTGTGAATGTGATGTTTTCCAAATAGTGTCAGATTATTTTATTATGATGGTAAATTTACAGAACACTAAAATATAATAATGAGATAACAAGCAACCAGAATAGTTTAGTGTAATCACCACTGAAAAACTCATTTAGTAATAGTTTCTGACTCCTTTGCAGAAATAAAACATTGATGAAGATAAATCATCGCATGGGTAATATCTATCTGTAATATTTTAAAATGGCTTTCCTTTACGTCATTAATGGGTGGTTTCCTGGATCAAGATTAAGCGTAGTCCTAAACTGAAACGGCCATTTAAATCATCCTTTTAATCCTTACCAAGCTAGCTGATGTTTCTGTGTGAAGTTTACACGTTCTCCCTGTGCTCACGTGGGTTTCCCCCGGGTTCCCCGGTTTCCTCCCACCGTCCAAAAACATGCAACTTTAGTTAATTGACTAATTCAAATCGGCCCCGGGCTCAAGGATCTTATGAGCTCAGGGCTCTCTCCTGGGACAGCATGCCAAACAAGCTTCATAATCAATCATCAGCTGAGTGTGATAACAGAAATCTGCTTTCTCCATCATGGTTTTAACCAGTCTAAGACTTAGTCTAGTCCAGAATTTATTGGCTAATTTCCCGGAGGAAGACTCGAGCAACTTCAGGACTGAATTGAGGCTTAAATTAAAACCTAGCGTAAAGTGAACCATTTGTGAATTAAAAGCACATTACATAAACTTCCCTGATGCTAGAACCCAGGCTAACTACACGGTGCTATTCAATGGATATGGAAATTTCCCAGGAGTTGTAGGTCGCATAGATGGAACCCATATTCCCATCAAGCATCCCTCTACTCCAGATGCTGAGGAATACAGGAACCGAGAGAACTGGTTTTCCATAAATGTCCGAGGGGTATGCCCTCCCCAGTTAGAGTTTTCAGGCATCGCTGCAAGGTGGAAAGGTGCAACTCACGATTCCCGAATTTTCCTCAACTCATCTCTGTGTGCTCAGTTTGAAAGAAGAGATCTTAATGGAATTTTGCCCAGTGACAGTGGGTATGCTCAGAAGGATTTCTTGCTTACGCCATACTTGCACCCAACAAGAGGCGAACGACTGCGCTACAACCAGGCTCATATGTGCACGAGGGGTTTAGTGGAGCGTATGTCTGGAAGAGTCGTTTTCAGTGCCTCAGGAAAACACTCAGATTCAAAGCAAGCAGATGCTGCACGGTCATCATCGCAACAGCTGTTCTTCACAACTACCTAAACAAGCAGGGATGCCCAGATCCCCCAATAGAAGAGGACGACAATCCAGAGGTGCCACCATTTACAGCAAACTACAGAGAAGGACTTGCATACAGGGATGCTTCTGCATCGTGTCCCTTTAAATAGATCTGTTTACATTATTTAACTATCGACCCTCTGTTCAGGTCTGATACGTGTGATAATAAAACCAACTTTTTGTTAAGTGAACAATGTTCTGGTCTGGTTTGTTCTTGAAACCACCACAACATCCATCTTCTCTGAAGAACACAATATTAATGTCACAGATTCATGTAGTGATGTGGCAGCTCTCTCTCCATCTTTATCTCCAGTCCTACCTGTAGTATCTTCATCTTCATTTCATGCTCCTCCTTAAGATTCCTCCATTTATGTTCATGACAATCATTAGCCAGCTGTTCATGAACAGCGAGTCTCTTCTTCTGGTTACCAGTACTGGCAGACATCGCCAGCCTTGCTTCTGAGGACGCGGAGGGTAAGCTGCTTTCCACTTCTTCAGTTCTGTTTTGACCTTCTCCTTGAAACATGAACAGTTCATCTATGGTCAAATAAACGCAGATTACACAGGGAAACGTTTCACATCATCTGACTGAAGCAAATAGAAGTTTGAGAGGAGACAAACAAAAGTCAGATACTGAATATAGGTGCATGTGATCCCTCATCTGAGCGGTCCAGATGGTCATCGTCTGGGATGTTCTCCAAAGGTTGCCGATTCTCCAGGATTCCTGTCAGTAACTCATCCAACACATCACAGTGTTTATTCCAGGTCCTCCGCC
>CAIGQQ010027174.1:941-8441 GCA_903798035.1 Danio albolineatus | reverse complement strand
CTTATTGCAGACTTTGATCCAGACAGTTGTACTCCCCTGTTGTTCCTGATGCGTCCAGTAGGGGGGATAAAAGATACATGGCCAAATAATAGATGAGAAGTCAACTCTTACAGATTATTAAATGTCCTGTTCATTAATATACTTTTATTTTTATTTTTTAGGTAAATACAAAAAAGCTAAGTTAATGTATCAGAAAGTGAGTTTAAATATACAAACAACTGATTCACTCACCATACTATTTCAGATATACAAAAGCCCAATTGCAAATTTATTTAGATTCATTAAATTAGAAAAAATAAAAACACACATAGTTGGATAGAGTAACGATTAACTGTAGCCTAGTTATAAGTTTTCATATAGAGATGTGCTTTTTGTTGTTTTGATTATATATAAAGTTGCATTCTGAAAATAACAAAATATAACCGAAAAAATGCTTCTTTCTAAAGTTCCAAGCAACATTTAGCCAAACAAAAACCCAGACAACATTTGATTTTCTTGAACATTTATTAAAAAATGTTTTTTGTTTGTTTGTTTTTGTGTTCTTCCTTTTCCAGATATCTAATCCTTAAACAGTCAGGAGTGAAAAAATGACAAGAAAAATAATTTCACGTCATTATAAAAATATCTGGACCTAAGTTAGACACATAACAGATTTTGTAAAATATTTGATTTATGATTTAATTATTTTATGAGTTGTATCTCCCAGGAAACATTGACAGTTTAGGGTATAACAAAAGAACAAAGTCATTATTATTTATGTTTTGTTATTTGCGGCTACAACTTGTGATTCTGACTTGCCCCTGTTATTCTAAAACATGCCAAACATATTTAATTACTTTCTTCGTAACAAATACTGTAACAATACAAAATCTGAAACAATAAGCTCTAAACTATATATATATATACACAAACAAGAGCGGATAAACACAACATTTACCATAAAGAAGAGGAGTTTAGCTTTTGAAGTATATTCACAGTTCTGGTCGCTTTACGGCTTGAAAGTCCTTTAAGAGTTTCAAAATAAATTTATCAATCAGCCTTGAAATAGAAGATGGTAGACCTCTGCTTCCACCATTTACACGTGTGTATATGAAACTTGCCTAATAATATCAAAAGATTTAACATAAACAGAAGATTCTCATCTATATCTTTTTTATCTCTGTAAAATATGACATCTCTTTTCTTAATATTAATTGTATGACCACTCAGTATATTAAATAGACATTCAACATCAAGCCAGAAATATTTAACATACATACAATCAAAAAACAAATGCATAACAGTCTCGACATCCGTTCCTCTAAAAACACACGTCTCAGAAAGATCAGCTTTATATCTCTTGAGAAACTGGTTGGTTGGATATATTTTATGTATAATTTTAAAGCAGATTTCACTGATTTTATTAGTGACACAATATTTGTTGTTGTAAGTCCAGACCAAGTTCCAGTTGATATTCTCAAATGGGTTATTCCAGAAGTACTTGTGTCTAAAAGTTGCAGGATAATGAATCAAACTTCTAAGAAATGTATTATTATATCTTTGATATCAACACCATCTAATAGAATCTCATTTTAACTGTTAGTTTATTTGCTTCACTGTAACCCTGCAAAAGCCTCGCCAGGCCGGCTGGTATTGCATCAATCACTCTACTATAATCTCGTTGAGGCGCTGGAAAACTAAACTTCTCTAAAGATTCAGTATAAGTCAATAAATATCCTTCATCGTTTAATAACTGTGAGACCAATAGAATATCTTTTTTAACCCAGTTATCATAAAAAATGATTTGTTCTTATAACTGACAGTTTTATTATTCCATATTATTTGTTAATGGGGAGAAAAATTGTGTTTGTATAGAAAAATCCAACATAAAAGAGCCTGCCTGTGAAAATTAGACAACTGAATGGGGAGTTTATTAATCTCAAAGTCACACTGTAAACTCGATACCACCGACTTTTTCAAAAATAAGGTTTGGGATTAAATACCATATTTCATTTTTATGTTTAATTTAATGTTTAATCCAATTCAACTTAAAAATTGTATTGGAAGTATCAAAATCAAGCACATTCATACCTCCTTGTTTATATGGATTACATCAAATGTTTTTATTGGTAAGCAACTTGCACAACAACAGCAAGCAAATCAAATAACCTAAAAAAAAGAGAAAAGTCTTAACATATATAATAAACATTTATGAAAACACTTTTGACTTTAATGCAGGTTGGCATTGAGAAATACTAGATGCCTCAGCTTGGACGGGCTGATGCGATTTCTCCTCTCTAATTATTTGTCCAGTTTTTGAGACGACTCTCTGTGAGGGCACCGATGTTGCAACAATGCAGAGTCTTCCTACCATTACCTTAACCAGGCGTGGGTAGACCGAAGCCTTGCCCTCCCACCAGTTCAGTGGGTTTTCAGCTTTTTGGATGTGGGGCTCCTCAAGATAGGACCTCATCTCCATTACAGCATGAGCTGTAGGATTTCTCCTTGCAGTGTCTCCCATTGCTATTTCATCAAAGAGACTCCACACAGCAGAAGCTTGTGGTTCCTGTGAACCGGTCTCTGCTCTAACTTCACCCTCTTGTCCCTCTGATGGCGAAGGAGCTGACTGGCTGCTGGAGTTGCATCTTGCTGCTGCTGCAGTAATTCTTTGAAGGGCCTCATCCACAGCTCTGTTCTTGCTAAATGCTAACTTTTTAAACCGTGGGTCCAGTGCAGTTGTTTCAGAAAGCACAGTGTTGTACTCCATTCTTAGAAATTTTCTGTCCATAGATGAACAAAGAGTGGAGGCCAGCTCCTTTACTTTATCCACTCCGTTGATGGTGGGCTGTTACACGCTGCAGACCCTTGCATAGAGGAAGCATTTTGGAGGCTGTGACATAAGAGAAAATGGCAAATGTGAAAATTGGGCTTTGTTTGTTTTACATTACTACATTACTATTTTCAAAATTAAGAAATAATTTGTCTGTTATAAATGGTAAATTTACTGCAAACTTTAACTGTATAGTAGTTCAGTAAGGTCACACTTTAGAGAACATTTATTCACTATTAATTACGACTTTCCCCTTAATATATTTCATTATTAACTGCTTATGCATCGTTAGTAATGTAGTTGTTAAGTTTAGGTATTGGGTAGGATTAGGAATGCAGAATAAGGCATTAATATGTGCTGAATTACTATTGAGATAAAATAAAGTGTTACTTAATGTAAAACTAATTTGTTCAAGGTACCTTTCTGCACTTATCTCCACGGTGACCTCCTCAAAGGGCTCCAGAACATTGCAAACCTCTTTTATTGTCTCCCATTCCTCTTGACTCAGAGTATCAACAGGAGCGTTGATGACAGCCAAGGTGGAGATGATGGCATATTTTGACTCAAGAATACGTTTCAACATGTAAAATGTTGAGTTCCACCTTGTAGCACACTCCAGTTTGGGCCTTAGCTCTGGCATCCCCATCTGGCGTTGTGTGGATTTCAGCTTCTCAGTGGCAACCGTGCTTTTGTGGAAAAATTCTACAATAGCCTTCACTTTGTCCACAGTTGGTTTCACCACCTTCAGTGCATCTTTAACCATTAGGTTTATTGTGTGTGCAAGACATGGGTGGTGGGTCCACTGCAATAATTTTATAGCTTTTGTTATGTTTGCTACATTATCAGTAACACAGCATGCCACTTTACCATCCACCTGCCACTCCTTTGCCACTCTTAGTAGCTTCTCTGCTAGGTTTTCTGCAGTGTGTCTCTCTGCAAACTCAAAACAGTCAAAAAGGCAAGATGTCATCTTAAAAGTTTTCAATAAAGTGACCAGTGACAGACATGTTAGAGCATGTTGTTCTGGATGTCCAGCAGTCCGTTGTTAGACAAACTGCTGAAGCTTTTTTGACCCTGTCTTGCCAAAGTGCACACTCTTTGTTATACAGTTGTGGGATAATTGTTTGGGACAAGGTTTTTCTGCTGGGGAGAACATACGTGGGGTTTAAGGCCTGGACAAAATTTTTACACCCTTTGTCCTCCACAATGGAAAATGGCTGAAAGTCACTGGCTATCATTTTAGCCAGCTCCTCGTCAACACTTATTTGTTTGGCTGGGGTCATTTGTTTCAGAATAAAAGTGCTCATCTTGGTTTGACCTGCAGTTTTTGGTAAGACAGTGGAACCTGCAGCAAACTTACTTGGCTCAGCGCCAGCGGATGGCACGCTCAGTTGCTCCCTCTCCTCCAGCTGCACGTATGGGTGTGCAGTTTTTAGATGTCTGTGCATGTTTGTTGTTGACCCAGCTCGAACAGATATTTTTATTTGACATATTCCGCACTCAGCTTTGCAGTCTCCAACATTACTGAAATTCAGCCAGATGCTGCTTCTTTTTCGTTTTTCACTCATTTTTTCACTTTCTCCCATTTAATGTCGTCTCCCTCGCCTCTCACTGTCGCTCTGTGTACCTGGCCTGTACCACTACACTCGCTATCTTTAAAGCATGTGCCCCCTTTCCTT
Source organism: Danio albolineatus (assembly GCA_903798035.1). Lineage (NCBI taxonomy): Eukaryota > Metazoa > Chordata > Actinopteri > Cypriniformes > Danionidae > Danio > Danio albolineatus. The sequence goes on along the minus strand of CAIGQQ010027174.1, from coordinate 3,953 downwards.
CTTTCACATAATGGTATGATCCTAATTGGTCCTCTCATGTGATTGGCAGCATGGTTGTTCCCCCCGCCCCTATTTACGGCAGAAGATTCGGCTCTCCCCGACGGGAGTCGGCTCTTCTCGTTCGCTACAAAGAATCGGCTCTTAGAGCCGGCTCGTTCGCGAACGACACATCACTACTAAACAGCTTTACAGTTTAACTGTGACTAGTGGACACTTTTTCGATTGGCATTGAAGAGCTTGCTAAGTGAATTAAAGCACTCACACCAGAAAGCTTAAATTTATAAATTTTTTTAAATCAATTTGAAAAAGAGCTTTATCTATTTGTAATAATGCAACTTAACAAAACATTGCATTTAAGTGGCCAATTAAACCAAAACCATCCAAAGCTACTAATTATAAATTATTTTTAATCCACATGAATAGAATCTTTAAAAAAAATGTTGGTTTGTTTTAAGATGTTCTATTAGTTGCACTTTTATAATTTTAAAATAGCTTAAAATATGCATGATTGAGGAACACCCATTAGCAAGCAATCTGCTGACATACCTACCTTTTCTGAAAACTTAAGTCCAGAATGGGAATCTGGCTGCCCTAGACCAGTTATCCTCATCCTTAATGGTGAACATCTGGAATATTACACTCAAAGGTGAGTATACTACAACATGTGAAATTAACACTGTTAATTGTCTTGTGTAGTCCTGTGAAAATTATACACAATATCAGTGAATCTTGATTATGCAGAATTTAAATGTGGCCTTTGATTTCCTTTTGGATGTGAAAGACTACAGTTTTTAGTTAATTAATTATTGATGTAGGTTTGAAATGTGTATGTGGGTAAAAACATCAGACAAAACCATTTTGTTAAAATATTTATGGTAAATATAAACACAAATAACAGTTGAAACTACTTACAACTAAAGTACAACAACTACATGTAACATTAAAAATAACATTTAAATAACATTTAACTCAAACAACTAAACAAACTACAACTTAAATTACATGAACATTTTTCAATTAGACAAACAATGAACTAAATAATAACAACAACAACAACAGAGCTACCAATATTACATTTGTTTAAACCAATACAAATTAGTTTAAACAAATTTAATATCAATAACTCTGTTGTTGATGTGTTCAATGGTCACTTTAAATGGTAGTTTTTGAATTAGTTCTTCAATCTCTCCCTGGTATAGGTCGGCGGTATTCAGGAATTCATTGAAGGTATTTGATAAGAGCTGCAGGTTTCCCTCATCCTCAGAAATGCCAACAATCTCAACCTCCTCTACAGCCACCTGTCTCTCAGCCACCTAAATTTGAGTACAATGTACATGTTTCAGATGCACAGTTTTTTAACATTACATCTTTTTTACAGAGCACCTTCATAGTGTTTATTCAAATATTGTTAATCAAAAATTTTATATTCTAGGGGCAGACCCTGTAAGACAATCATGTATCCAGAAATTACATTGTAATCCTTGATTATATTAGAAAGTTTACTAGATACAATTAATATTGGATAATTTAAACATCTGAGTATACTTATGTGCACAATTCATAATCAGAAATTGTTTTTATTATAATATTTTTAAACAGATTTTATAATAGTATTTTATCACTTCTAAAGTATTATTAATAATAATAATAATAATATGTTATATGCCTGTGATTGATTCCATAGCAGGGCTTAATATTATAAAATCCCTGGTAGCTCTTCTGACAGGCAGTCTTAAGTTTTTGGTAGCCTGAATATGAATTTAAGTGGCCCAAAATAGAAAATACAATATTAACAGATATGCATACAGACTGTTCCCTCATGGTTATTTTGGATTTTTTTTTAAATATAACTAACTTCTGTCTGTAAAATCTAAATGAGCTAGAAAAGACACACTGAAATAGATATTTCACCCAAACCGGAAAATTCTGTCATTGGTTCCTTACCCTTTATTAATTTCAGACTTGTTTGTGTTTTTTTTTTTTGTTGAAAAATTAAAAGATTTTTTAAAAATCATATTTTAAGTTCTTTCAGTGCATTTTTTAAGCATGTGTCAAGGCCCCCAGTTTTTGTTTCAGACCCTTAAAAGTTGGGCAAATAGTGTGTTGTTTTATAGGGAATAGTATGCTATGACTTTAAGGGATCTGTTTTTTTTCCCCAATGTTTTTAGGACGTCATTGATATTCCTTGTTAATAAAGTTATGTTTTTTTAATGCTGTAATGTGTTTTAGATTTATTGTTTTACTTTTTATATAATGACATGTCTAGTGTGCTATACAAAGAACTAGTCACAACAGCAATAACTCTTGGTTTGGTTTATTTAGGGAGTGCAGTCTACAGATTTTAGAAGGCCTATTAATCTGGCTAATCAAAGTTAGCATAAAAGCTCAATGTCATTTTAAGACAATGACTTTGTCATAAAATAAACTGTAAAGTGTTACTCTAGGTGTCAGCTCTTATACATTTTATAATTTAGTTCTTTATAAAACAAAAATATTAAAATCATATGTATAATCACTATTCCGATATCACATGGGTTCACACTCTACATAGTGAAATGGATATTTGTAACATTTGAAATTCCTGTCAAATTTAATACATGTCTAATCTAAAAGGTGTGCACTATTGTGCCCCTTACGTCAACTTCTCTATGACCAACTTGACTGCATAATGTAAACATGTAACATAATTACAGATGTTACTTTAATTCCACATTTTTGATGTTGTCATTACATTTAAGAGAGCTCCAGTATAATTTTACAAGACAGCTTTATACTTGTGCACACATTTCTGTATGCTGTTCACAATATAGCACCTTACAAATAGGTGCATGATTACTCTGACCACTACTATTGTAATCTTTTATATTTCTCCTCATACACTTACTATAAATGCTTACATGTTAAGTCTTTATTGGCTCAGTAAACTACTTAAAAATGATGCTGTGTGTAAATTTGTAATTTTATTTTTCATTTTCAAGGAATACTGTTTTTTTTTTTTTTTTTTTTTTTTTT
>CAIGQQ010027173.1:404-10993 GCA_903798035.1 Danio albolineatus | reverse complement strand
TGCAAATGTATCAATTATATAAGTAGTGATTTTGTTTGTATTTCACAAAAAAAAAAAAATTATAAGGTTAGTTGATTTTAATATATAATTTAAGGCATTTTAAAAAATACACAAGCAATATTTGTCGAAAATATATTTACGTTAATATATTTATATATATATATATTTGAGCATTTTTGTATATTATTTGAAAATATATAATTAATTCACTGTTAGCCACTTCAGAGGATCTTTAAACGCACATGAACAGGCCAGCACAAGATACGAAAGTAATCTTTTTTTTTCTGCTGCTGCTGCTGATAGTTATTCAGCATCCTACGAAAGAAAAGGACATTTTTCAGATTGCTTCAGTCTGTGACTCGCGTCCCTATGGACCACACAGTCCTCCAGGGGAGGCGTTTGCATACATGAGTCTTCATCATCAGCCTAACTTGGAAAGAGAGACTGTCAAAACATTGGCCAATTAAAGTGCTCCATCTGCACTGTGCACACAATACGGGCGACTCGTTTCAGAAAGTGTAGCATGGCTTCCAGGAGGCCATATGTAATCTTAATGCAGAGTGTCACGTCCAGTGCGTGCGCAGCTTTAGTCCAGATGAACAGTCTAAATTTGTATCCTGCAGATTAAGGCTGAAATCGCTCTTATGAGATAAAAAAAATGTGTGCTTATGATTTTCTCTAGCTTTCTGTGGTGGAAAATTAATTGCAGATTGTAAGTACGCACATTTATTATCATGTTTCACAGTGGAGACATATGTGAAACAAGATGCTTTACAAAGCACATTTTTGGTCAGTTTTGAAATATGGTGGCAATCATCTTCTAGGTTTTGGTTGTGATGAAAAATTCAAGAATACTTTACTGTAAAATTAATTTTGTTAACATTAGATAATGATTTAGCTAATATGAATTAAAAGTATTCATGAATTTAAAGTATTCATCGGTTTTTGTTAAGGTGAAGCCAATGCTGTGTGTTCTTGTTAGTTATTCATTCATTTTCCTCCGGATTAGTTCTTTATTAATCAGGGGTCGCCACAGCGAAATGAACCGCCAACTAACCCAGCATAGGTTTTGTGCAGCGGATGCCCTTTCAGATGCAATCCAGTACTGGGAAACACCCATACACTCTCATTCACACACATACTCCACAGCCAATTTAGTTAATTCAATTCACCTATAACACGTCTTTGGAATTGTGGGGGAAACCGCAGCATATGAAGGAAACCCACGCGAACACGAGGAGAACATGCAAACTCCACACAGAAATGCCAACTGATCCAGCCAGGACTCGAACCAGTGACCTTCTTGCTGTGAGCCACTGAGCTACTGTGCTGCCCCTGTTCTTGTTAGTCCACAATTTTAATAATGTATTACTTAATGTTGAAGCAACTGTAACGTTAGCTAAAATATTAATCCTGTAGAAGTATAATGATTTAATTATTTATATTAATTATTAATTATTATTATAATTATTTATTGTTAGATCAGGTTATAATTAATATTATAGCAATATTATAGCAACAATATACTAATATGAGAATAAGAATATAGCAATAATATACAGGTTAAGTTAATAACATAATATTAACTAATATAGTTAATGTCAATGAGTTAAATCGTATAGTAGTGTGTGACCAGGATTCAGAATCTGAAAAATAACTGTATATTAATATTATTATTATTATTATTATTATTATTATTATTATTATTATTATTATTGTTATTATTATTAATAATAATAATAATAACAATAATTTACAAATAATAATAATTTACAAATAATAATAATAATAATAATAATAATAATAATAATAATAATAACAACAACATGGTGATTAATAAAGGGACTAAGCTGAAAAAATAATTAATGAATGATAAAATAATAATGTACACCATGTATGTGTTATGTATCAGAGGTCACCACAGCAGAATGAACTGCCAACTTATAAAGCATATGTTTTACACAGCGGATGCCCTTCCAGCTGCAACCCAGTACTGGGAAACACCCATGCACTCTCACATTCACACTCGTACACTACAGCCAATTCAGTTTTTTTCAATTGACCTATAGCACATGTTTGGATTGTGGGGGAAACCAGAGCACCTGGATGAAACCCACGCCAACACAGAGAAAACATGCAAACTCCACACAGAAACGGCAACGGAACCAGCAGGGACTTGAACCAGAGACCTTCTAGCTGTGAGGCAACAGTGCTAACAACTGAGCCACTGTGCCGCCCACATTGAACATAAAAGAAAAATAAATAAATAAATATAACAAATTTGATAGAGCGTTGTCTTTTAAAAATACACATTTAAATATGTTTTGTGGCGAGGGGGTGAAAAGTGAGCAGAAATGATTTCCCCTATTCTTATTCTTTATTTTACTGTATTTATTATTTGTCATCATGTGTGTTTTCCACAAATAGCTGCCAATATTAAAGAGCATCTTCCTTTAACAAAATATTATTTATATAGTTTTAAACAAAGTAAGCAGTCTAAATACTTTTTTTTTAAATCACATTACTGCCAAAAACGCTCAACAATATCACACTTAAGCCCACATACAGTAAGAATAACACCATTCGGCTTCCACCACTTTATGAGCTCATTTTGCAACACTAAAAGTTGAATTATTTCTATGGCATGTTATATAAAGCTCAAATGATCACCATTAGCCAAGGACTCTGGAGTGTAGTGAAGGGTCAGCTCTTTGTTTCTGGTTAATTAGCTCTCTTACTCCTCCGGCCCGATGAGTTCAAATGCGCTAGCAGAACAAAAACATCTGAAATCTTATTGAGAAGGTCAATCAGACCGAAGACAGCATGAAGCTCACGCAATAAAAGAGAGCTATGGCCATGTGCAAAAACAAACTCTAGCCAATTCACAGCAGCTCTTCTGGGGCCCAGGGTCCTATGAGATTTTTGATCCGGGAGTGCTTTGCCTGCCAATGCCGGGTCTGACAAGATCCCAGGCAAGGGCGAGCAGGACACACTGAGCCGAGTCAAGACCTTGGCACCGCACTACTGACTGGCGATACTGATTTGTTCCTACTGTTTCCACAGCAACTGCCATGCGCTGTTTGTCACACCGAACACATGCAGGATGGGAAGAAGCAGACATTGTACTGTAAAGAATAATGTTGGCACCCTTGCAATATATGATCAAAAAAGGCTGGGAAAAAATCTTTATTGTTTAAAGTTGCCATAGAATGTATTGATACATTATGTTTAAATTGCTGTGATATCGACACAGAAGGTATGAGGCTTATGTAAGTGCAAAAATATAAAAACAAATAAATCCAGAAATGGTTTTAAATGCCCATTTCGAAGCCAAGAAATTTGCCCTGGAATGGAATGGCCTGATTTGACCTTATTTGGAAGGGTCATGAATATTAATAAACTCCACTCTCATGTTGCTCTTAGCCCAGTTTCTGACTCTCACATAGCGTGAAGTACTTTGAAATCATGTGCAAAATAAACATACAAAAATGTGAGCTGTATTTTGTGGGATTAACATGTATGAAAACACAGATAGGAATTAATATCAACCATTGCATAATCAGATTTTGGAGTTCTGTACTTCCACTACAGAAAAATCACAGTAAGAGCTGATCGATATGACACTATGCATAAACATTTATTAAACACTTATATGCTGCATGTATGCTTACATTTGTGTGTTTCCTCATTGCAAATGTACGGTGTATCGGTTGCCTCATTATACGCCGCAAATTTCACAATTCATTCATTCGTTTACTTTTCGGCTTAGTCGCTTTATTAATCAGGGGTCGCCACAGTGGAATGAACCGCCAACTTATCCAGCAAATGTTTTACGCAGCAGATGCCCTTCCAGCCACAACCCATCACTGGGAAACACCCATACACTCTCATTCACACACATACCCTATGGACAATTTAGCTTACCCAATTCACCTATGGCACGTCTTTGGACTTGTGGGAGAATCCGGAGCATTTGGATGGAACCCACGCAACCATGGCATGAATATGCAAATTCCACACAGAAATGCCAACGAACTCAGCAGAGGCTTGAAACAGCAATCCTCTTGCTGTGAGGCGATCGTGCTACTCACTGCGCCACCGTGACACTCAAATTTCACAATGTACATATGAAACTAACAAAAAATACAGCTAAACCGACATTATGCCCCTTCTGGGGTGCTAAATACACTTCTCAATCTTTCTCAGTTTTTTCTTTCTGAGGACAAGCTGTTATGAGATGAGATGAGATGTTTCATATCTGTTTGCATTACTTGAGTCCTCTATAATACTGGTCTCATTTCAAAATAAGAGTCCTACATGCATAGGAAATATAATAAGCCGTGTTTAACTTAGAAAATAAGGCAACAATATAATAATGACAGTTACTTATTACTGTGATTCGTTTTCTTTTCGGCTTAGTCCCTTTATTAATCAGGGCAATGAACTGCCAACTTATCCAGGATATGTTTTTCTCACGCAGCAGATGCCCTTACAGCCGCAACCCAACACTTGGAAACACCCACACACTCTTGCATCCACACACATACAGTACGGCCAATTTAGCTTATTCAATTCACCTATAGCACATCTTTGGAGTGTGGAGAAAACCAGAGCACCCAGAGGAAACCCAAGCCAACACAGGAAGAACATGCAAACTCCACTCAGAAATTCCAACTGACCTAGCCGAGGCTCAAAGCAGCAACCTTCTTGCTGTGAGGCGATTGTGCTACCCACTGCGCGACCGTGACGCCCCAGATTTTATTTATTGCTTATATCTGCTTCCTGCTAAGTGATGCTCAAATATCTTTCACAGCAACTGTATGTTCTTACCCATTGTAATGAATGACACAATTTCTTCATATGCAAAACCATGTGAAACATGCACCCTGATCAAACAATTTAACGTTCCTCGTAATGTATCAAATTACTCATAAAACATCAAACATGTAACATACTATCGGGATTATACTTTAAAAATATCTTGCTCACATGAAATCATAAAAATGCCAATTGACTGTGGAATAAGTACAGTATATTGAAGAAGGATGTTTGTATTTGATAAAAATTCAATTGTGTGTCTTTTTTAGTACATTTTGAGAAAAATCTTAAACATATTTGTCACAGCTTTCTTTCCTCATATTTACCAAGGGTGCCAACAAAAAAGGAAAGGAGGATGCTGTATTTGAACAATGTCCACGTTGAGCAGCTACACAACATGATCCAAACATAATGATGTCCTTACTTTGATCAAACGGAAACCAGTCATGAAATCTGTTGTGTTGTGCTTCGCCCGGTGAAACAAAGACAAAGCATTATAGCTATCATTTGTTGGTGCTTTTAAGTTTTTGTTTACGTTGTTAAGCCCGCAGGATTTATTTGCTCATTACTTTGTCAAGATCCTTTTATTCTCGATGTAAAATGTGTCTAAATTGCTGTTGGAGTTCCTGCTGTGTGAGTTTCTGGTGTGAATTGAGCCAGCAGAGGCAGATGTTGCGCAGAGTAACACCGTGTCTCCTGAGACTGAGTGTCTGCAGTGGAGCTTTTAATCAAAACCCCTCATGTCAGTGAAAGGCGAAGAAACAGATCTTCCTCTTCATCAACAGCTTCCCCTAGTTTTTCATTAGACACCGGATAGATACAGTATACATTTATTGAAGTTGCTGAAATGAAGAGTCTTTAACCCAGAAGCTCTAATAATGCAAGAAAAACTGAAATACAAGTAAATGTATGCAACTGAGAGAGTTTTTTTTAATAGTTTAAACTGTTAATAATATTATTATTGTTATTTTAAAATGTAGTATGTTCTGTTAATTTTATTTGTGATTATTTATTTATTGCATACATAGCAACAACTATATAAAAGTCAGGGTTTGCATTAAATGAAAATACATTTTTAAAAAATGATAATAATAAATAAATAACAATACACAGGAGAAGACAAACTCTGGGGTGAGATGTGACCTTTATACACCTCTAAAATAATATTATTTATCTTTCAGTGTGCTTTAGTTGATCTAGTTATTATATAAGAAATTTTCTAAATAAAATTAGTTCAAGCTTTGATTGTTTAAGGGTTTTGTTCTGTTAATTCCTGCTGTAGAACATTCTAACAATATTTCTAGCAATATTTTTTAGTTCAATAAGCCACATTTTGTCAGCTGGGAATGCAGGTTCATGCTATATTTTAAATATAACCTTCTTAGCTGCAGTTAGCGGAGTACAAAATATCCTACGTTGGAAAGTGTTTAAGTTTAGATAAAAATTATCATTCAATAAACAGATATTGGAGTATTTAGGAATAAACACATCACACAATTCTGAGATAGTTTGAAAGAAGGACATTCAAAAAACATGGATATGGATGTCCCCACAAAGTTTGAATTACACAATGTACAAAAAGGGGAAGGTTACCACTTTGTTCGGTGTAGCACATACGGAGTTAGCCTTGTGGATCAGTTTATAGTGTATAAATTGATGGGCAGGATTCTTAGACATCACCTAGATACTTTCCCATATCCAGTCCCAATTCAGTTGGTAAGAGTTCCTTTTCATATTGTGATGATGGGGAGTGTTCTGTTAATTTTAGTTAAAGATTTATGTTATTGTGTCTTACTCTCATTTTAATTACACTCAAAGAAAAAAAGATTATGCTGCTTGTTCAGTCTACTTGCTTAAAATGAGCTGAAACAACACAAATATTAAGATTTTATTTGGGACAGTTTATTTGTTTTATGTTCAATCCACCTAATTAAATTAGTTAAGTTAACTTAATTGAATTGTGTTGGGACAGCATGATTGCATTGTGTGGAAGCCTGCATTTTTTACAGTGTAATTATTATTTATTTCTATACAATAAATCTAGTTGGTCATTTTTCAACTTTGAAAGTAAAGTATCAAAATATGCGTGAAATAATGTTTGATCATCATTCAGCATAATATATTTATATGAAATTTAAATAACATGTATATTATGACCTGTACTTATTTAATACATTCAACACTGACTACGTTTACATGGATAAATTATTTGCCTTAATCTAAATAAGACAATAATATAAGGTGTTTACATAAGTTGCTTTTTGAATGATTCGTTCATGATATTTGTACATGTTAAAGTGCATAATTCAATTAACGTCACCATGCTATCCACATTTCCTTTAGAGTTTCATGTAATTTTGGGTGTTTCATTTTTAATTTGTTGAATTTAACTGCAGTTTGGCACTTTCACTTTCATTCAGGGACATTCCATGCATGTCCTCCGTTACAAGATATTGGATGCCAGTATGAACTGCTGGAAGAGTGTTGTTTTAATGGACATTGATGCTGAATACCGTTAGGGAAAACAAAAAAATTTAAATCCGCATTTCACGATGCAGGTGTCTGTGGTTCTTTCACTGACTCGGCAGGTGCAGAGAAAAGTGTCAAACACCTGTGTGTGTATGGACTATCCGAAGTGTTGCGAAAATCCTACATGAAGGCAATAGTTTGATTAAGGTGTTTACATGTCTGTGCTGCACTTCAATAATGCTTAATCATATTAAAATCGGATTATTGGTGTTCATGTAAACATACTTAATGATTAACTGCACAAAATCTGATTATATTTTAAATGACTGAAAACCTCTAACTGACATTAATTCAATAAAAAAGACTATTAATTTGCATTTTTGGGATTGCACTGTAAACTCTAAATTGTGCCTTTAAATATGCCATCAAATTACTCTAATAAATATGCCTACAAGATGTTTTGGTATATACACTACTGATATTCTCTGTTTTTCCTCTCAGAAGAATAACCATCATATGGATGTCTAATGTACGGAGAGAGAAAAATAATAATAAGCTGCAAGACCCTTTTTCATCTTTGACTTGTGCAAACAAAGAAAGAGACAATTATATCTTCCTCTAATAAGAAGGAAGTATATCTGGACAGCGAGTAAATGTAACACTAACAAAATAAGCCCCCCATTGCTCCATAAAAACACATAGCTAATTGTTACTCATGTCGTACTGCTCTCTCTCTCCTTCATGATGTCAAACAAATCAATAACAGCTCCTTCTTCCTTATTGCTCAATCACTTTTCAACCGACAAAGAAGCAGAAAAACACAATTAAATAACCATTTAAATCAGACACCGAATAAATCGTACCACTGCTAAAATGAAGCTGAAAGATGAAGAGTTAATAATCTCTTGTGAAAATCATTTCATTTCAGCAGTTTTAAAGACTCCTGTGGCTTTCTCAAAACTGCTGTTTATTTATTATCGAGCTGTAGCCATGCTTGAGGTATCACATTTGTAGAAAGGATTGGATTTTGTTTGTTTGTTTATTTTTTTACAATAAATTTAAATTGTATTAAATTACTTTGGGTGTATACAGACAAATTATTATTGTTATTATCATTATTATTATTACTATTATTATTACTATGATTTTTTAAAATGTGATGTAGTGTTTTTTCATTTATTCATTCGGCTTAGTCCCTTATTTATCAGGGGTCAAAGCAAGCACAATGAACCACCAACTATTCTAGCATATGTTTTACGCAGCGGATGCCCTTCTAGCTGCAACCTAGTACTAGGCAGTGTTGCCAACTATTTTCAATGAAAAGGTGCTAAGCTCTGCCCAAAAAGTCGTTAAATGTCATTAAGTTACATCCTATGTCAATTTGCATAATACTGACATCATCACATCCAATGTTTCTGTTTGGTTAATAAAGGGGTATTTATATTTGTACCAGGCTTTATGTATGCATGTCTTTAACTTTAAACTTAAATGTATTGCTGTTTGAATACAGCATATCAGAATAGATGAGTAGTGAATATGCAGTAATCTCTCAAACGTAATAAACTCAGACAAGATTCGAAACTGTCACTAAAATATCTGTGATTGTGAACAAGAAAAGTTTAAATGGTTAAATAAAATTGGTAAATTTAAAACAAAGGAGAAAAGATTTGACTATACAGGGGAAATACCTCACACTCACGGTGCTAAATCATTTGCCGTCGGTACGCAGAGGAATGATCTGCTCTCAGGCTGCAGGTGGGAGAGACTGGGACTGGGCCGGCTGTGAGTGCTCTGTGGTGGGGGAGGGGCCGACGGCATCACCCACAGCTCATAGAGAACAGTAGGAACGGTACAGTACGGACACATGAGAGTCTATAAAAATCTCCAGTAACATTAAAAAAGTCGCCATATTTGTCTGTTTTTTGAAAGTTTGTCGCTAGGGGTTGCTAAATATAGTGACAAAGTCGCTAAGTTGCCAACACCGGTAATGAGAAACACTCATACACTTTCGCATTCACACACACTCTCATACACTAAGGCCAGTTTTGTTTAACCATTTCACTTATATTGCATGTCTTTGGACTGTGGGGAAAACCGGAGCACCCAGAGGAAACCCACACCCAGCCAGGACTCGAACCAGCGACCTTCTTGCTGTGAGGCGACAGTGCTAACCACTGAGCCACCATACCGTCAAGTTGTATTTGCATTGTATAAAACTGTGAAGTGATACATTACAATGCCATGTATATTCCAAACAGTTGTTTCATAATGGATTCCAGATGCTTTTTAATTGGATTTCATTCAGACACTTGATTTTCAACTAATTTAAGGACAATCTGTGCTTTTGTATCATAAAATGGAGCAATTAAAGTGAAACATATCGAGTTAAAATAAGCTAATATCTAATCACCAAAATAACATTATCTATTACAAAATTCAAGACATACTTACAGTTTTAATTTATTTGTTTGTTTTTCTGCATACCTCTGCCAAATTTTTTGAACACTCCAAAAACTGATTTTTATTTACTTTCTAGCTTCTGCTATGCTTGACGTATCGCATTTGTGGAAACGATCTCAGCTTTTTGGATTGTAAAATCCTATATAAATCCAACAGGGCTTCATCTTGTCATCCAAACCAACAGAAGCCTGCTTTCCGAAAAACATCACCATTAGTGTGATATTTCTTGAGAGGATAAGCCTGTGAAAGTCCATTTACCACCTTCTGTCTGGACTTGGCCACACCATCCTCACCATTCTGGCACCAAGGCTTTATCCTCATTTACCATATAAGCAGATTCAGGCATTACAACAGACTAGCCTGCTAAATATAACTGCTGGAAAGAGTTTTGCAGGGTTTTTCTGTCTATGTTTGGGTGTCCCGGAGCTCAAAAAGAGGTTAGCGGTGTGTGTTATCCAGATAGCAGAAGGCTGAGCCGAGAGTTAAGAGGCATAAAAGCTGTTGAAACGAATAAGTCGAGATGATCCGAGCGAGCGTGACAGGAAAGTGACAAATCTGATAAGACTTCCTGTTTGGGTGTCATTAGTACAGCCATGAGCAATTTGTTTGCCATTAGCATCTATTAAAGAAAGGACTGTACCTGTATTCATCACCTGCAGATCCAGATTGTATTTTTTGGAGAGATTATCAGCAATTGGAAAAATAAAGCCTCTTAGGCTGATGATACTTTAAGGGAACATTTTTTGGAAATATGTTCATTTTACAAGTTATCAAGAGATAAATTGCAGAGATGAACTACTTTTGAATTAATTCAGGTTTAGCTTAGTTCAACATTAATCCAT
>CAIGQQ010027172.1:6815-64988 GCA_903798035.1 Danio albolineatus | reverse complement strand
ATTATATTATATTATATTATATTATATTATATTATATTATATTCATTATCATTCAATATCGTTATTGTACAATAATATTACAATATAATAATAATTTTACATAAGTAATATGAAATAATCTTATTGGAATTATTTAATAAATAACAATCGTACTCATAATAAAACAACTTTAATGCAACGTTATATGTTATTCATCATTCTGTCATTATTTTACAATAATATTACAAGTAATATGAAGTAAACTTATTGGAATGGTTCATTAAATAATAAGCATACTCAAACTCATGATAATAATAATAATAATAATAATAATAATAATAATAAATGTGAAAAACGCAAAATGTAAGTTTTAATTTTTTAAATTCTTTATATAACTTTATAATAACTTAAAATCACTAACCAGTTCTGTTTAATTACTTAGTGTTAAAAACAGATGTAGCTACTGAGAATGTGCGAGTGAATGAAAGTGACACACAATGCTGCAGTACTGCGCGGTACAGCACAAAATGGTCTAACACAAGCAAGACATGACCAGCAGGGGGCAGTTATGTAACATAGTTAACATACTGAACTGATTCACTGTAGCAGCCAGAACATGTGAGCTGAGCTAAGTGGAGCTGAGCAGTGTGACGCTCCATGGTTGTGCACTTCACTCAGTTGATAACTGCCCAAAGCAAGCCCTCCATTAACATTCTGCTCACTCTCACCGGTAAACCAATACCGCTCAGATCCCGCTCTGACATAAAATTTCTCTAGTAGGCTAACCCTAATTTTTAAACTAAAAAAATCTTAAATAGCTGTCTAAAATTGAAGCACGTTGATAAAATAAGTTTCTCTTTCAAAGCGGCAATTTAATAGGTCTGAGTGATCAACTGTATATTTTATAGCCTATTAGACAGCTGTGTTATCTTATACTACAATTTAACTGACGGTTACTCTATTTTAAACTACGGCGCTCTGAACATAATTCGAATTACAAACTCGCTTCAACAACCACGTCATATTAATGTGTAGCCTTGTTTTAATTAATGTTATACTTTAATAATTAATTATGAAATCAAATAATTAGTTTCTCGATTAGCTGATTTCTCATTCAGTTACAAACTTTTTGAATGGGCTTTCTAATAAGACTGTTTAACTTCTCCATTTTTTTTTTTTTACTTGAAACTTCAAGCCTTTAGAATGATTGCTTGCTCTGCCGCCATAAAGTTGTAACAGGATGTGATGCCAGCGCTTTACTGTGATTCTTCATCACTGGCACATACACAGCAGGCCAGAAACTGCTTGCCAATGAAATCCATTATTATAAGTAACGTAATGGGCCAAAAAGAACCATGATTCTCCTAAGTGAATCAGATGAGGCGGATCCAAATAGTCAGCTCTTTCCTTTCACTGAGCATGTACATAAAAAACACAATAAAACCCGTAATAATGGATGTAGGTCTGCGCTTGCCGACAAAGGCCGGTATAGTTTGAGTAGTGGGATGCTGGGAAGGATTTAATCATAGCTTGTTTTCAGCTTGCTCTCTCTCACCTGCCTCTCACGCAGCAGTATGGAGGTGGAGGAGATGGACGCAGGTAAGTGAGGTGAGAGAAACCAAACGCAGCGCTCGCTTCAAATGATGATCATCAGCCATCACTAAACCTCATCCACAAAACACTAGTCTATCATTACGCTACCTGCATCACACCGAGCTTCCTTCATGACAATATTAATGTTTCATTTTAGCATAATAGCATTCAGCACAACAGGGTTCCCAGTCAATTTCCATGACCCTTTTGTAATTATTGAACACCGCATGGTGGAGTACAAGTACTCAGATGGCCGGATAAAATATTATTCTGGTAAAAGTATTAGGTGCACAGTAAAATCAACAGTGAAAAAAAAAAGCAGTGTTACATGTCAGTAAGTCCAAAAATGTTGAATTTACAATATACCGTTAACGACGGCACGTTAGCAATTTGATGTGATTTTCCTTTAACACTACAAGTGCAAAAGATTGCGATATGTTAGACATACACCAGAATATAGACATACACCAGACATACCAGAACAGTGTAAAAATGTATGTTACACTGATAGGAGTACTTTCTTGATGATATTTGTAGTGTAATAACAACACTAGTGGGTGTTAAATGTCCCTAAGTATAAAACTTTGATAACTATAGTAAGTGTAACATTCTACACTGTCAGTGTCAATATTACACTACAAATTTAACACTACACACGGTGTACTTTTTAACACTTGCTAGATTGGGACCATATATGATCTTCAGTAGTGTTAAAATCAACACTTTAAGTGGTAAATGGACACTACTTATTTTACTGCGTAATTCTTAAGTAGTCAAAGTACAACATGATGTACTTGTTTAAAAGTAAAAATGCTGGTTATTTAACAAGAAATTGTTTTATTTTTTATTAAAGCTTGTCATACAATACAGCAATCAGTTGTTAAAGACTTCATGAACTGAAAATGTACAATCTTTATTCTGCTAACACACATTTGCTACTCTTAAAACGCACAATTAATCTGTGAAAATGAATCCACTGTTTGTTTTGGTCATGTTCAATTAAGATCAAACATTTTCTGGCAGTCTTTCTCTGATGACATTATTTTAGTAGTTTGGGCGAAGTACACTGAAAAAAAATTAACTGGATTTACATTTTTTTTAAGTTTACTTGGTTGCAAACCATTTATGTGGGCTGAATTTAAACAAACCAATTAAGTATATATTCATTTTATATCCAAATTATATATATATATATATATATATATATATATATATATATATATATATTCATTTTAAGTAGACAATGTAAGTTGAAATTAAAACATAACTAATTTTAATTTGTTTGAATTTAGCCCATATAAATAGTTTGCAATCATTTAACGTGAAACAAAAAAGTGCATCCAATGAATATTTTTTTGAGTGTATGCTTAGCCACGACCCCCTCAAATCATTAATTTGCTGCAGGTGAAATATGAGAAGAGTGCCACAAACACAACCTCGCCCCTACTCAATATTCTGTTTCAGTTGGAATGATTCATCATACTGTAAAAAACATTTTCAGCAACTTCATGCAAGATTTTAACCTAATGGCGAGTTCAGACTGCATGATTTTAGCCCCGATTTTGACTCGCCGACAGGTTTTGAGAAGTTGCCGACAAATGCCTGAAATCACAGGCAAATCGGTGCTCATTCACGTGAGTGACAATCACACAGTATGCTGTCAAAGACGCGATCTGAGAGAATCGCCAATGAGTCTCCGATGCCCGGGAGATATTTGGCGTGCTGAATATCTGGAGCTGTCGGCGAATCATGACGTGTGAAATGTGTTTTGACTGAAAATAACATTGGCGATCGCCTACAACCAATGAGAGAGCAGCATTCAGTAGTGTGGGTACCTGCAGACCAGCGGGAGGTTGAGGGAGAAGATAAAAGCTTATTTTCAGTTTATTCGGACCCAAGAAATGGAGGGAAAATTAGTGTAAATTTGGCGGGAGCCCAGTGTCTGACGTGTCATGTGAGCAATATCACAACCCAACCCAGTCAAAAAATAAAAAAGTTGAGAAGAAATTGCTAATTCCCTTCAAAGCTAGGTGAGCAAATATGTAAATTTTCTACCCCATTAAAGGCTTCTTCCTTGTCTTGTAGTTAGTAACAAAAGATATACTACGTGTTTTTGGGTGTGAGACGTAGTTTGGACAGAGTTGTCGGCGATTCTTCCTATTTTGAAGTCATGCAGTTCGAAACTCCCTGTCGCTGATCCGTCTTGCAGTGTAAACAAAGCAGCGACAAAACGCTAGTCCAGGTAGTCATGCAGTGTGAAAACATCTGTGACACGACTACTTTGAAAATCCTGCTGTCTGAACTCGGCATAAGACTTCTTCACAGCGCATCAGTTGAATCACTGGAGACGTTAACTGGAGACTCTGATCATTTGAATCATCGAGTCATTCAGTCCAGACTCATTTGAATCAATGATTCGTTAACTGGAGAATCACTCTTATGGCATAATTTGAATCAGTGCATAAACTGTGCATCAACACAGTCCAGAGGAATAATTTAGGGCTTAGACGTAGAACTGATTCAAAAGACTGATTCAGTCCCGAAGAAGCATTAATTTGATCAAGTGACAGAAAAGAAGTATACAGTATACATTTTTAGATTTCCATTCCAAATATTCTTTAGGTTTTTTTTGTTTGTTTGTTTGTTTGTTTGTTTGTTTATATAAAACTGTTACCAAAAAGAGTTTTTAACATTGGTAATAAGATAATAATAAATGTTTCTCCTCTTCTCTAAATCGTAAAATTAATTTATGATTTCTGAAGGATCACGTGTCACTGACGACTGGAATGAAAACTATGAAAATTGAGCTTTTCTATCTTAGCAATAACTTACTTTATAAAGTATATAAAACAGTTGTTTCAAACTAATTATATTTTACAATATTACTGTTTTACTGTACTAAGTTTAGGCGAGCATACTTGAGAATCTCATTTCAAACTAGTGTAGTTAATGAGTTATTTTGCTTTAAAAACTGTAAAAATGCACATTCACTAAATCAATAAAAAAAAATTCTGTTAGGAAAAATTATTTTCTCGATATTTTCAGGATTTCATTGACAGTGGGAACCCTGCCAAAACCATATGCCTATTTAAAGAGTTGCATGTACATCTTTCACATTTAAACTAGGCTTTAGAACGTAAAATAAAGTAAGAAATAAAAATACAGCAAATGTATGATAATAAATTCCTGAAGAGAATGAAACAAAACATAAATCAAGAAACATTTCTCAACACTCTTACTGTTCTCCTCATCAGACTGGCCACATCCCGCAGCAGAACCATGTCTGAAGATGCAGCTGTGAGTCCAGCAGAAGATCTCCTGTCCTTCAGCAGTGACGACTCAGACTGAACACACACACACCCAGACACACACGTTTTCACCAGCCTGTCAGAAAGAGTCCTGAACACACAAAACATACGTAACGTGCAGCTAATTCCTCAGTGATGGACTCATTCACAGCACTGCCACTGAAAACAGCAAATCGCACCATTAAAAACAGCAGCACAGATGAGCATGATTCAGACATACAGTATAACTCTGGATCTTACAATATAATACTGTAAATTCAGGGTAGGTACATGATGAAACGACATGTACAAAACTGCATGTTGTTTATATTATACTCAAGCATTTGCGTAATTGAATATATTGTAAAGAGTGTAAATCTTCTCAACACATGGGTGCTATATTGTAGATACTAGGGGTTATTTAAATACGTACTTGAAAAGAAGACCAAATGTACACAGAACTGCACACATAACCTTTAGCACAACATTCATTTTAATGTCACATTACTTTGTTCATTTCAGTCGAGCGCTTTACACTGAACAAAAGCCACGACAAAGCTGTATGTGTTAAAGAACTTAATATGTGCAGTTACAGACTCTACATGCACTGTCGTTCAGGACTTACATTTTGAACATAATTGTGGATACATGTTAGGATTTTTAGACCACACTTAACCCTGGGTTATCATTACTTGAAACACTGCTTTCAAACTTGGTGCATTCACATTTGTATGTGAAATCTGTTTACAAACATTTTCACAAATTAATAGTCACCAAACATTGTATAGGCTTAAACAAAGATTAAATCAATGTTTTTATACTGTACATGGCATAAATAAAAGTTAGTTTAGTTAGAAATTGACAAATATACACTGACTCTTCTTTTTAAAGAGCAAATCTAAATCCTCTTTTTTTATTTTTGCATTTTAAATTGTGTAACAGGACCTTTATCTTTCCTGTGGCAACTTTTGATATTGAAAAAGTTACTTTTATTGACATTTTTAATTTAAAGGGATAAAATGTCTACAAATTCTGGTATCAACTGTCAGTATTTCTCTGCTATTGTATAAATGTATTTCTATAATTATTTCCGATACAATTTATTGTTTCAAACTACTAAAAATGTCAATAAAAGTCACTTAAATTGCATTTTACATCGGATGTCGACAGAACAGAGATCAAGTTGCTATAATGCAATCCATAACCATAAAATAAATAGAAAACACAAAATATGGAAGGTTTTAATTGAGTAAAGTTTATTTATAAACTAATTTCGAGAGGATCACGTGCAGATGATTGCTCGCAGTTGGTCCAATCCACCAATCAGATGATTCCTAAGCCACTATAAATACCCTAAGTTCCATATCACAGACATCATCATTTTGAAAAATCCCCCCTTCCACCCCTACTTCTCCTCCTTTCCTAGATGGGTGGCAAGGTGGCCCAGTGGTTAGCACTGTTGCCTCACAGCAAGAACATCATTGGTTCTAGTCCTTACCAAACCAGCTGACGTTTCTGTGTGGAGTTTACATGTTCTCCCCGTGCTCACATGGGTTTCCCCCGGGTTCCCCGGTTTCCTCCCACCATCCAAAAACATGTAACTTATGTTAATTGACTAATCCAAATCGCCACCATAGACATGCTCCTAGTAAGTAGTTATCTTTTCATAGCAATAACTATTCATTAGCTACCCGCAGGGGAGTTCTCGAGATCTACCTGAGCTCAAACTCTCCTCTCGCCTTGCAAACAGGAGGGAGCCCCGGGCTCGAGGATCTTATGAGCTCAGGGTTCTCTCCCGGGACAGCATGCCAAACAAGCTTTATAATCAATCATCAGCTAAGTGTGAACTCTTGAAACTGTGTAAAATCTAAATTTACGTTTATTTTGCTAGCGCAAAATTGTTATTCGTTAAGTGAACAATTAATCCATGCAAGTTAATACACACACACACACACACACACACACACACATATATATATTATGTTTCATTATTCCAGTCTTCGGAGTCACATGATCCGTCATTAAAAGGATTACTATTAATTACTATTATTAAATATCTATTATCTAATATTAATTATTATTATTTATTATTATTGATATTATGTTTATTATTATTATTAATTGTAATAGTAATAAAAGCAATAATGAATGGAGTATTAATTTCATTAGAAACTGCATACATTCATTAATTTTTTTTGTCGGCGTAGTCCCTTTATTAATCAGCGGTCGCCACAGCGGAATGAACCACCAAGTTATGTGTTTTAAATAGCGGATGCCCTTCCAGCTGCAACCCATCACTGGGAAACATCCATACACATTCGTTCACACACATACACTAGGGCCAATTTTAGCTTACCCAATTCACCTATACCACATGTCTTCGGACTTGTGGGGGAAACCGGAGCACCTGGAGGAAACCCACGCCAACACGGGAGAACATACAAACTCCACACAGAAAATGCCAACTGACCCAGCTGAGGCTCGAACAAGCGACCTTCTTGCTGAGAGGCGATTGTGCTACCCACTATGCCACCATGAGGCTAAACTGCATACAATATGCAATAAATATTTAATAAATAAGTTTTTTAACAATTTACTTTTTTTACTTAACTTAACTTTTTACTAAACGCCTGGATGAACAGAATCATTTTATTTAAATTATTAAATAAAATTAATAACAATAAAAAAAGACCCAAAACTTAAATACTTGTATATATAGTCAGGTGATGCTTCAATTGAAATGATTTCTTTTTACAAACATTTATAGGATGAAAAGTAATTTCAGTCAGCAATATGTCAACAGTCATGTCAAAGACACACATTACAACTATCCAAATAAGAACATTAACCCAGGTTTTAGGATTGTACAGTGTAAAACCTCAGTGAATGAATACCCATTATTAATTATAAATCAGGGTAAATTACTGTACCAGCATTGTGAAAAAAAAAATTCAAGGATTCAGTTACAGTAAATGACCCAGGGTTAACTAGTGAGAAAAGCACTATACTGTGGGTCATGGGACGCTTGCTTTAGCAATCATACAGAAACTATTTACTGTGAATCATGTAACACTTAAACATTTGAATAAGGCCTCAAAACACTCATGTTCATTCTTTATGATCTAGTAGTCTGGTCCTGCACACCTGCTTCAAATCATATAGACCTTTAGTAGTATTATTACCATATTAGTTTATGTTTTCAAAACATTTAGAGTGCAACTATTTCATATTGGCTATATTCAGCAATGCCTAATGTAAACTACTTATGGAGAGACATTATTTTTTTATCTTTTTTTTTTTTTGCATAATTCGATCTGACATGATCCGTTCATCACAGAGCAATACCAATGTTAAAATCATTATTTGAGTAAATTTTGAGCAAACAGTCATCACACATTCACTTTCCTAAAGCAAATGTCATATTCTGTCAAGCAGTTGTGAATAAACTAAACTATCTCCATTTTTTCTATGCCATCTCTTGGCTTTATGAACTCTGCTGAACTCAAGAATATTACATTTTGGCTCTCAGAAATGAAACATAATCCTTTTCCCACGAGTCCCAATCAGTCTCTAACAGCTAGAATTACGCAGTATGTGAAATATACTGCCATTCTGCCCTTTTTAACACATTAAAATTCACACGTCTCTTCATCATGCTCTGAAATCATTAAACGCCTGTGGCTCTGTCAGCTATTTTGTCATGCATTTTTTTAAAAGGTGCATTTCCTCTCAGCGTTGCAGATTTCATGTTTGACCATTTTCTATTCCCCTAAAAGTGGAATAAGAATTATACATTTTAATATATATAATAATAGCATTAGCAAAAATCTTAGTTCAGAGAGTGGTGTTCTGCTTATTTTGATTTATCATATTGAATCTGTCGGTGGTTTAATAATTAATATTTGTTCTGATGCTTTGACTGCTTGTGCATTCACAAAATTTTCGTGGAAGGATTTGGAACACTTTCTATCTTTTTTGCAATTTTTTTTTTACTGTAGTAAATAAATTGTCATCATATATGAAATTGTTAGTGTTAATAATTAATAGTGTTTGTGTTTTTATAATCTGATGAATTGTTTATGGTAGGAAATTGAAGTTGGTGCTTTAAGAAAATCTATGCAATCTATGTTTGACTTTGTAAACACTCATTTTTATTATTTAATCATCATGAAACCATAATGGAGTTCAAAAGGTTGTTTGCTGATATACATAAAGCGTTGGTTGATATTTAATAATGTATATTAAAATAATTGTTCGAAAACAACAGTAGTGTCATCTTGTGATGAATGGGTCCGTTTTGATTATATCACTCATTTAATTAATTCCCTAATGTTTTGTCAGTGTTAATGTACTGTGCCTTGTGGTTGAATGCACCAATGAATTACTTCCCACTCCATTAGTTAAAGCAAACTCTGAAGTGATGGTGCTCCCAAAAATGACAATATGCTGTTCATTTAGTCACTATGCTGTAGTCCAGGGATCACCAATCTCAAGCCTGGAGGTCCGGTGTCCCTACAGGGTTTAGCTCCAACTTGTCTCAAAACACCTGCCTGGATGTTTCAAGTATACCTAGTGAGAGCTTGATTAGCTTGTTCAGGTGTGTTTGATTAAGATTGGAGCTAAAATCTGCAGGACACCGGACCTCCAGGAACAAGTTTGGTGATCCCTGCTGTAGTCAATATGCTGTTCAACGTAGTCGTAAAATACCAGTCAATATTATCAGCACGTTTATACACTACCTGACAAAAGTCTTGTCATCGATCCCAGTTGTAAGAGCGACAATTAATAACTTGGCTTCTAGCTGATCATTTGGAAAAGTGGCAGACGGTTTTTCTGATGAATCATCTGTTTAACTGCATCCCAAGCATCACAAATACTGCAGAAGACCTATTGGAACCGGCAGGGACCCGAGATTCTCACAGAAATCAGTCACTTTTGGTAAAGAAAAAAATCATGGTTTGGGGTTACATTCAGTATGGGGGCGTGTAGGAAATGGCAACATCAACAGCCTGAGATATCAAGACATTTGTGCTGCCCATTACATGACAAACCACAGGAGAGGGCAGATTCTTCAGCAGGATAGCGCTCCTTCTCATATTTCAGCCTCCACATCAAAGTTCGTGAAAGCAAAGAAGGTCAAGGTGCAACAGAATTGGCCAGCCCAGTCACCAGACATGAACATTATTTAGCATGTCTGGGATAAGATGAAGGAGGAGGCATTGAAGATGAATCCAAAGAATCTTGATGAACTCTGGGAGTCCTGCAAGAACGCTTTCTTTGCCATTCCAGATGACTTTATTAATAAGTTATTTGAGTCATTGCAGAGATGTTCTGATGCAGTTGTCTAAGCTCATGGGAGTCATACACAATATCAGTTATTCTTCCACTGCACCATATGACTTTATATACAATACTGTACATTATTTCTGTTAAGTGAAAAGACTTTTGTCTACGCAAAGTCAGACCTTACTGTCCTAATCAAATAATTAAAAATCATATTTTATTTTGGTAAAATAAGCATAATCTAGAGGCCTTCACCTTTCATATAAGCCACTTCTGATACCAAATGATCAACTAGAAGTTAAGTATTTATTTGTTTTTCCAAAAACTTAGATAGGCAACAAGACTTTTGTCAGGTAGTATGCATATTGGTTTGCAAATAAATAACTGAGTCTCCAGACAATACAGGTTTTATGAAACATAAAAAACAAACAAACAAAAAAGTTTGATCTGTACAAAAAACTGAAAATTAAACATTATTAGTATTAATCCACAACCTCATCAAATAGACATACTTTTTGGATGGTAAATGATCAGCAAATTTGATTTGGTTTCTGTGTAGCAAATTGTGTCACACCCCAAATATACTAAACATCAAGAAGGCAGCAAGAAAAGAAAACTTGCATCAAGTCATTCCTCATCTTTATTAAAACTGATAATGAGGAGAAACATGTACTCACCTAATGTAAAATAATGTAGTGCCTGGACCATCTACGATGTCCGGTACTTTAAGAATTAGCTCATAAGTTCAAATTAATTAACATTAATTTTCGGGGATTCGAATCAGAAGATTCGGACGACTGACTCACAGTCAGAAATATGTTAACACTTACACTTACGTTATCTATTGGTCCACCCTAATAGAAGTAAGCAGCGTAACTTTATCCTTAGCAAATCTATGTTATATTATTACGTGGCCAACGATAATAATATAAGTAGGATTTCACTATTTACACAAGCGAGGTAGCAAGACCATATAGCTGAGGCAGTAACTTAGAAACACATAAAACTCCGACAAGGATCTTAAAATGAAAGGCAAGTTTATTAAGCTACACACAGTGAACTACTCTACGTAAAACAGACAAACATACAGATACACACACACACACACACACACACACAGTTCTGGGTTGAGAATGACTGAAGATGAGCGACAAAAGAGTCTCAAACGTCTAGCACTTACTTAAGTTTCGTATTGCAACCTGAGAAAACCACCAAGCAGAGAAACTGACTACGGTCAGGCACTTCAACTTAATTACCAGCTTCAGTATGTAATGAAAAATTGGTCTGTGTTTACTTGCGGTTTGGTGGTTTAGCTGTTCTCTCGTTCTCTGGTTGAGGGAACCCCGGCGAAGCCGATTGGTTGCAGCGCGTTGACGTGGTTGGGATTTCCTTTGGAGAGGGCTTTTCCTTCTTCTCATGCAGCGTTGTGACGGAGTCTGACGTCAGCGCGCGGGAAGTTCGTCGAAAGGGAATTCCTCCTGAGAAAGGCTCTTTGAGGTGTTATGAAACAGAGTTCGGAAACCTTGAGTGACTGATCCTACTGCTGGATGACGCAACGTCTGATGGTTGTAGAAACGGCTTTACGAGCAGTAAGGTCAGACTGTGTTCATGTGAGCTCCGGTGAACGGGGTCACGTGGCCGTAGCTGTTACGGCGGGGGCAGACGCAGGCTGAGCGGGTGGGTTCTTCGAAGAGTGATGTCCGGCAGGCGTGTAACGCAGAGTTCGTGCCTAGAACCCCTCGTGTAGTACAGCGAAAGCTAATACGGAAACCCAAGCAAAAGCCAATGCGAAAGCACACAAAATCTTACAGTTTGGGCTTTTATAGCGGGCGGGTTTTAGACAAACCCACTTGGCTAGTGTCCAATGACCGTGGGTATGGTCCTATACTCACGCCCATCTCCTCCCTGTATGTTCACGCCCAGGGAGGAGTGATTCTGTCATCACGGGCTGGGTTAATATTTAATTCACGTTATCAAACTTCAATAAAGCTTCATAACTAAGTATTATTTGCAGATACAGTTTCATCATTTGAACCAATGTTCTCTGAAGCCTTATAGCTTCAGTTTGAGACCAAACATTATAGCCCTTATCAAATACAGTTAATTACGTGCGTTACACACGCTACAACACTTCATTTCTAGACACAATTATAGTGAATACACATGCTTACATGCATAGCAAAACATACACAACTATCAGTAATAAAACATCAAAGCAAAACACGCTTTTAAACACGAAATGTCCAAGAAATCGCGCGGGCTGATTGTCTAGAGCCCATCACGCGGGTTTTCTTATCCGGGCCGGAAAAGGGGCGGGAGGACATTCTCCCCTTCTAATACACAAATGCTTCTTTCTGGCGTTGGATGTATAATTCAATTATCATGGTCATGTGACAAGCAAATGGTCGAAAACTCACAGATGGTAGTCAATTAGTAACTAGGGTAAGAACACGTCCTTTGTTTATAAAGGGGAAAGACGCATGTGTATTGGAATTGGCTTTAGGCAATTCCTAATTACGAAGGAGACGGAGTGGAGGCTCCATGAGGCTTGTTTATGCCGATTACAGATTCAGCGTAAAACGTGGCTTAGTCACTACATTCCCCCATTTGGCTGGTGATGTTTTCTTGAAGCAAACATCGGCAGACACTGGAACAATAGGCAGTCAGAAGAAAGAACAAACACACACCAGGCACAAACAACATTTCCATTACAGACTGAATTCTGGTGAAGGTGTTAGGCAAATTGGTATAATCAGGTTAGGAACACTTGACAGTAAAGGGGAACCTCGATAAGGGTTGCGACGATCAATTCATTTGGCTAATCGTAAACGGTGAGGACAGCGGGCGATGCTGGAGGCAGCTCGATTAGGGTTAACGAATTCTCGGGTTCTCTGTCCTCTTCACGTCGGAAAATGCGACGGGTGCCAGGTGTGCATTTGTTACATGCATCTCGGATGGCAGTCATTCTCCTGTGGAGGAGATAGGCGAGCGTCAAAGTGACAACGTAGCCTACAATACTAGAAACGCACAGAGCCGTATCGGCGGCCGACCAAGACCGAATGATTGGAGAGCCAGGGGCTGGAAGGCGTGCAATGGCCTCCAATGCGTCGTCGACTGGGGTCAAATCAATTAATTGTGTTCCTTCCTCCTTGATCCTTTCTTCCAATTCAGGATCAAGGGTAAAGGAATGTTGCGTGAAAAACGGCGAGATTTCGAGTTCAGTCTGATACTCGTCCTCGGGAAGATGGTATAAGGCCAAATCATCGATATGAAGGATCGAGCCCTTAGGGACAGTGATCCACAGAGTTTGATCGGGAAGGTTAATACGAGTAGCAGTATCGTGCTGGTCGTATGTAAGTGTAGCAGTACGCACGGGGGTGTTAACTAACCATCGGTTACCGACAAGTTCAGCTTGGGTTGCTTCGACTTGGGCCCGTGGTGTAGCTTCGGCAGGACAGCTGGTATCTGGTCTAACCGATTCTAGGCCGCATATGCCATCAGTGTTGTCACGGACGAAGGGCTTACTAGGGCACAGATAATGTATCTCTTTGGTAAGAGTGCACATCTTTAGGTTAGGGGCCAAATACAACTGTTCGTTGTTATCGTGGTACGCAATGACGTCAGGGGTATGAATTTTGACATAGGTGTCTCCTTGCCAAAATCCAACGTTTACGACATCTTTGAGGCGGTAAATATTAGCGGTTTCAATTATCGGAAGACTAAGTAGAAAGGCTAGGTCGCCTGCTTCTGGATCCACGTATAAGGGAATAGCACTGCCCAGAGAGAAAGCTAGGTGCGCTTGGATAGGGCTAGTGGGGCCCGTGGTGGCAGAAGTCAGGACGTTTTGCACTAGACTTAGAGGTATCAGATAATGTGGAATTCTACCCATAGCCAAATTATTGACTGAAGAGCTCACTTCTCGTAGCATGTCAGACATGAGAGTGGTCAACAGCTGCGTTTGAGCTAAATCGCTTTGAATAACCGAGAATAGCTTGTTAATGGATTTGATTGTTTGGTTTAAGAGAGTGCTATGCGTGTTAAGAACTGTAATGGTTCCGTTTAGCGATTTCCCAAAAGTCTGTAAGGCACGGCTCTGGACTGCGAGTTGTTGGCGGATTTCAGGTATTTCGGCCTGAATTTCACCCACATGCCGCCTTACTGTGGCCAAATTTACGGCATTAACTGTGTTCATGCCAATGTTGAACAGAGTTCCTACAGCTGCAGCAGCCCCCAGCAAGGCACCCAAAAATCGTTTGGGACGCCGGTGGTACCCACTAAGCTCAGCTTGGGTTACCGTCATTTTCTGCAATTGGTGCAGCATGTGTTTAACATCTGCTTGGGCATGTGCAAGAATTTCCTGGGTCCAACGACTACCGGCCCAGGTGGTTTGGGAAGCTGTGGGAGTGTAGTGAGCTCTGACAACTTCGCGGGGATTAAGTCGGACGTACACCTTTTGGGTGTGCGTTTTACAGTTTGTTATCAGTAACCCCGGTTGTTCGCGGAGTACTATCCCCGATGCTGGTCCCGGCGACGCGACTTCTGGCTGGGGCCTGACCCCCATTACGCAGAAGATCAGAACGGCGAGGCTAATCATCTTCCTGGCAATAGAATCAAAAGAAACAAATTAGATTTGGAAATCATGTCGCCCTGAGCGGTAAATGGCACTTTCAGGAACAATTACAGCAATTTGATGACAGGAGTCAATCCCAAATTTAGGCCCTATGCTTAGCTTGCATGATTCTATGTGAGTCCCCTCAGAATGGGACTAGAAGGGCAAACTAAAACAAGGTGAGAGAAAGAAATAAGGAAAAGAAGAGACATGGAAAAATTCAGGTAGGTTAAAGATCAGTGATACAGTGTCATAACTATGGAGTGGCTCCTCTCTACTAGGGGTTGTTCTAGCAGGGCTGTGGAGGAGAAGGCATTAGTGTTGTGTTTATCATGGTTAACTAGGGGTTCCCTAGATTGTCTGGAGTTATGTTAGTATAGTGTGGAGGTTAGGACAGTTGGTCAGTGTCAGTGGTTTTGGTCCTCCCCCATTTCTGGTTGGCTGGGACCCCAGTGCTTCTTGATCTGGTTTCGATGGACCCATCGAAGAACGGGGTCGCTGCGCCCTTGCCTGATTTTGATCCGGTAGGCCACCGGTGAGAGTTTGTCAACGATCTCATGAGGTCCAGTCCAGTGAGGCAGGAACTTCTTGGACAGACGGTGTGGAGTGTTCTGTCGTGGTGGGGCGAAGCTGTAATACCACACTTTGTCTCCGACATTGAATTCCTGGTATGAGGCCTTTTTGTCGTAGTAGGCCCTGCGTCCTTCCGCACTCTTCTGGAGTTGTTGCTGTGCAAAGGCGAAAGTTGACCTTAGGTGCTGATGCAGTTCTTCCAGGTACTGGTGAGTGGTATAGGCGGTGACAAGATTCATGTCGCCCGGCTGGTACAGCAGGTGTAACGGGAGTGTCATCTGTCGTCCCGTCATCATCTCGAACGGGGGTATCCCAGTAGAGCGATGAGGGGTGGCCCTGATTGCCATCAGTACAAGAGGGAGCTTGATGTCCCAGTCCTTTTGATTGGCAGACACATACTTTTTCAACATGCTGACCACTGTCCGGTTGGTTCTTTCCACTTGACCAGAGGAGATTGGGTGGTGGCTTATATGAAGCTTGGCTTGAATTCCCAGAAGTTTCCATACTTCCTGCATGACTTCGGCTGTAAAGTGGGTACCTCTGTCAGAGTTGACCCCGAAAGGCAGGCCGAATCTTGAGAAGATGTGGTTCATTAGCAGACAGGCTGTAGTTTCTGCTGTATCGTTGGGGGCTGGTAGACATTCAACCCATTTCGTGAATTCGCAGACTACTGTCAGGAAGTACTTGTTGCCCCGTGCAGAGCGTGGGAGAGGTCCTACCCAATCGATTTGGAGGTCAGACCAAGGGAAGGTCATTCCTTTCCTTTGCAACGGTGCTCGGTAGTTTGGGTTTGCTGGTTGAAACTGGCAACAAACAAGGCATCCTTTTACATACTCTCCTACATCCTGTTGCATGCCGGGCCAATATGCTACCTGTTTGAGCATTTCGTAGGTGGCTTTAGCGCCATGATGTCCTGCGCATGGTGCATCGTGGGCGTACATCAGCATCATCCCCCTCTGGCCACGAGGTATGACGAGCCGTGGTTGAGTGAGTACTTCGGGGACATATGTGAGTATGCCGTCAGTGAGATGCAGCATGTGCTTGATTGAATTGAGGTTACGAAGCTCAGAGGACTTGGCCAGGTCAGAGGCTGATAGTGGACTAGCCACAGGGTCAGAGATGTGAGTGACCATAGTTTGCAGTACTGGATCCAAAGATTGAAGGGTGACAAGATCAGCAGCAGCAAACTGTGGTGAGAGAGCAAGTTGGGAGGAGGCGGGGTTGTGCGCCGCAGAGGCTTGCTGTCGGCGGGTGATGGCTGACACCTCCGGGTTGGGTGGGTGGGGCTGAAATGTCCAAGATTCTCCATGTAATGCGCCTGCTTTGGCGAGGGCGTCCGTTTGGTCATTGAAGTCTTTATCCTGCCCTGGTTGGCGTGAATGTCCACGGACCTTTTTCCAATAAACGAGCATGTCGTGTTTGGTAACAATAGAGTCGCATGACTGGAAGAGTTCTTGGTGCTTGACAGGTTTGTTATTAGCTGTCTTAAAGCCATTTTGTTTCCATCCCACTAGGTGGCATGTAAAGCTCAACCGAGCATAGTTTGAATCAGTGCAGATAAGGAGTTCTCTGACGTTGTGAGATGCAGCTAGTTGTAGGGTGATGAGGACAGCTGCGATTTCTGCATATTGTGATGAGTGAGGGCCTAGTTTGAATTGTTGTGGTGGGCAGGGGTCATCGTTGAGCCAGACCACGCCCGCTCCAGCTTTCAAGTTGCCCTGGTGATTGTATGAGCAGCCATCAACATATGCAGTGGTCATTCCTTCACATACGTTCTTCTCAAAGTATCTGTGATTCGTCAGTTGTGGGGGTACTGGATCTTTGAGCTCTGCTGAGGTGCACGGCATGTCAGTCGAGCAGTTCTGGCAGGTTGCTAGCCCATTTCCTAGGGACGATTTGTGGTTTTGAGCATATCTTGCCTCAACGTCCCGTCCTTGAAGTGCCATTAGCCAGGTGGCTATGCGTGCATTAGTTACCACGCCATCTCTGATTCGTTGGCTGTTTAGGAAGGTAACTGGCTGGTGGCACGTCTCTATGATCACTTTCTGTGCTCCAATGTAGTTGGAGAAGCGCTGGATGGCCCACACAGTACACAGCAAAGCTTTTTCACAGTCTGAGTATTTGCACTCTGGGGGAAGCAGGGTTTTGCTGGCATAGGCGACCACTCGCTTATCTTTGTCGTGGAGCTGGTATAGTCCTGCACTGAGGCAATGCTTGGAGAAACCTGCATCCAGGTAGAATTCCTTCCTTGGGTCTGGGTAGGCTAGGCATGGAGCAGAGCACAGGGATTGTTTGAGTGTGCTCATAGCTTCATCTTGAGCTTCAGTCCACACGAAAGGTTCATCCTTTTTCAGGAGGGAGGTTAGTGGTCGTGCAATGTCTGCGTAGCCTTCGATGAACTGTCGTGAGTAATTGCACACTCCCAGAAAGCTTCTTAATTCAGACACGTTGGTGGGTGTTTTAATGCTTTGGATTGCCTGGGTACGGCTAGACTGTGGTTCAATACCATTTCGTCCAACAAGCAGGCCGACGTAATTCACTTTGGTTTTACACCATTGTCCCTTGTGTAGGGCAATCTTTGCTCCTGCGGTTGTCAGCTGGTTCAGGACGTGATCGATTTCCTTGAGGTGATCATCTATCCTCGAGCTTTTCAGGAGAACATCATCGACATAGACAAGAGTACCTCTGGCTCTGGCATCAGGGCATGCTTTGTTCAGAAAGATGTTGAATTCTGCCGGTGAGTTAGCATAGCCGAAAGGGCACCGTGTGAAGGTGTACTGCTGATTGCCAAAGGTGAATGCCAGTTTGTGTTGGTCATCAGGGTGGACTGGAATTGTCCAGAATCCAGAGGCGACATCTAGTGTTGAGAGGATCGTTGAGCCTTTGATTTTGGGGATTTCCTGGTCCAACTGAGTCATAGGCCACCGTGACAGGGGCACCTGCTGGTTCAACTTGCGGTAGTCGATAGTAGGTCGCCATTTCCCGTTGGGTTTTAGCACTGGCCATATTGGAGCAGAGTATGTGCTGTTACAGGGCCGAATGACCCCCTTGGTCAACATGGAGTCGATGATATCTTGCACTGGCTCGTATGAGGCAATTGGGATTTTATATTGTCTCACAAAGGTGGGTGGCGCATTTGGGTGAGTTGGTATGCGCACGGTGTGGATGTTGGTTAGGCCACAGTCCAGGGAGTCTTTGGCGAAGGAGTCTTTGTACTTGTACAAAACTTCTTTGAGTCCTTGGCGATCCGCTTCGTTGTGGAGGGCGTCAGCCTCACTAAGGATCTGTTGGAGCTGTGCCTCGAATCCAGCATAGGGTTCGTCGATTGAGTCATTTGAGGGACTTTGAGTTTGGATGGCAATCGGCTTAGGTAGTTCCGTTGCAGGCTGTGTGGAGACTGCGTAGACCGTAAGGTGGGTGTCATCCATCAGTTCGGATCGGCATACACTTTCCCGGGGCACTGGCAGGACGGAAGTTATGGTGATGTTTCCATGTGGTCGTGTAAACATCACTGTGTCATCGTCTTCGTCAGACAGTGATCGGGCTGGTATCGGGCCTATGACAGGTACCATGAGGTCAAAGTCATGAAACGCCTGGTTGATGAGCCATCCTAGGTGACTGGTTTTAGGAACCGTTACGTCTTTGGCTGTGCAGTTGTTGAACAGTATGTACACAGCGCGTGACGAAGCATCAATGAGAGGGGTGGCTTCCATCGTCAGGCCAAGTTTTAGACAGGTCCTGGATGGTTGGAAGAATGCTAGCTTACTGTTGAGAGTTTGGCCAGGTCGCATGTTGAGGCGAACGCTGACACTCTTGCTGTATGCAGGTATTGTGACTTCTCTCTCATTGATCATGGCACATGCATCTGGTATGGTTTGACCAGATCGAAGGGAGTTCAAATTGACTGACGTGGTCAGTTGGTTCGACAGAGGGGCCCACACTACATTGTTGATCATGTCCACACCGGCATTGAGTCGAACTAGGATGTCTGCTCCGATGTACATGTCATGAGGCAGGTTCGGGACAACGAGGAAGTGGTGACTCAGCAGTCTGTTGTTCCATCGGATGTTCACAGCGCAGATCATCTTGGACGTGGCCCTGACTGTCGAACAGGGACTGAGGGGGAAGCGGCTGTGTTTTGCGACATGTGGCAGAGTCTGGTGTCTTTGTTTTAAGTCTTGAAAGAGTTTCAGACTGACAGCTGAGTTCTCTGCCCACAGTGCTAGGGCCGCATTAGACACCAAGGTGTCTTGGATGTCTATTTCAGTCTTGATTCGAATGGGGCTGGAGTCAGAGTCAGGAGCGTGCAGTGAGCAGAGGAAAGGGTCTTCATTCTTACTGCTGGAAGTTGCACCATTAGTCAGTGATGTGGGGTCAGTGCTTGTAGCTTGACACTGTGGCTCGTTGGAGCAAACTGGCTGGAAGGGCAATGGCTCCCGGACTTGAGTCCACATCTTTAGCTGCTTGAAGTCGATGAGAGGTTCAAATCGGTTCAGCAGATCTTTTCCTATGAGGAGGGGGTACGTGTTGAGTGGTGACACGTACACTGGGTGAACGAGGCTCATTGGTCCCACTGTTAGGTGGACTGGGGCGAGCTGTTTCAGCTGTAGGCCAGTGTGGGAGTAGGCTTGGAGGTCCAGTTCACACCTTTGAAGTCTGAGAGTTCTGTTAGTTCTCTTGGCTCTTTCTTGGACTTCTTCGAGGAGTTCCGTTGACATTAGGGTGATGTCAGCTCCTGTGTCCACGAGAGCTTCGACTCTGACTTGGCGTTCGATGATGATGGACAAGTAGAATTTCTTTGCTACGCCTCTTTCGATGAGGTCACCCAATAGTTGAGGGACAGGAGTTTGACATGGGACAGGTAGGGTTTCAGGGCTGGCTTGAGGTTCGTCGGAGGAGCGGCAGACAACCAGAATGGCACTTTCAGGAATTTGTGGCAGTTCATCTGCAGGCGTTTGTGGGGTGCTGCCATGAGCTGCTGTAGTAGCTGTGGAGTTAGTGCTTAACTCTGTAGCTGGAAGTTCAATTATGTTTCCTGTTTTACTTGAGGTAGTTGCAGGTATAGCTCTTTGAGAGTGAGGGGATACAGTGCTATCCTCAGTGGTCTGTTGGTTCAGGTGGTTGCTGCTTCTTTGTTCGACGGCTAGTCAGGCTGAATCCTGTTTATCCTTCTTTTCCCCCTTCCTGTCGTCTTCCTTGCGTTGAAAGAATTCTCTCATCATCATTCTCATAATTTCTTGAGGGTCAAAGCCAGATGGAGTAGTTTCGTCTTGTTGGGATTGAGGTTGAGTTCGGTCAGTGGAGAATCGGGGTGAGTGCTTTCGTCGATTCCTTGGGCTTATTGATCCAGGGTTTTGTCGTCGTCCCTTGGAGACACCGTTGGACTGTGACGAGCTTTTTCTCCTTTGATTACCGAATGAAGTGGATTGAGTCCACGACCTCTCCCAGTGACGTTCAGGGGAGCGTTGTCGTCCAGAGGGTACCTCATAGCGACCGTTCCTTTGTCTAGGTCTAGCATCAGCATGGGAGTCTCGTTGTCTGCGGGGTGCATAGGTCTTCCCTTCTTGAGCAGACTCCTTGGGTTTATCTGGACGTTGGGCACCCTCTAGTGCCAGTTCTGGACTTTGGGTTTCGACAGCCAGAATAGAGGTGGTTTTGGCGCTCTTTTCAGTAGCCATTCTTTGTTTACCATAGGCTTTATGTGCCAAATCCCGTAACTGCTGCGCAGTCATTGTTCGTGGGCATGCAAGGACTCCCAGATGATGGCTTACAGCAGGATGGAGGTTTCGTAGGAATAGAATCTTGAAGTTCAGATCCTCTTCCATTTCAGGTTCATTCCGAGTTCCGAAGTAGGCTCGTCTGAGTCGGCTGTAATATGCTTGAGGGGGCTCGTTGCGGCCCTGCTTTGTCTCAAGTGCAGCCACTAGTCCTTTCTCCAATTCGGGATCAGCAAATTCTTTGATGAGAGCTTCTTGGAGTAGGAGATAATCATTCTTTGTGTGAGCTGGCTGTCGGTCCAGGAAGCTGCGTACTTCAGGACTGGACGTTGCTCGAAGTAAGTAAAGTCTATCTTTATCTGAGACATTGGGTCTCATTTCCAGGTGGAAATCAATGTCTTGCAGATAGGCGTGGATCTCCTGACCACCTGGCGCACTTGGGGTGAACTTGCCAATGTTCCTGGCCAGCTTATCGAGGTCTTTGAGATCCATGCTGCGCGCTGAGCTGTGACTGACTGTCGCAGGCTCTCGTCGCTTTGGGGTGAGGTGCACTGCAGACGGAGCTGGCGAGCGTCTCCGCCTGGGTTCCTCATCTTTCTCACTATCTGTGAGTCCGGGGACAGGGGATCCTGTCCTACTTGGCAGGGGTGAGACTAGTGCATATCTCTCCTTGGTGGGTTCACGTTGCAGTTTGTAGGCATGTTTAAGTTCATCTTTGACACTGGCAGACTCCTCTTTGAAGTAGTCCAGTTCCTGTGTTAGTTGGGTAACTTCATGTCTCGCTTCATCTAGGTGAGTTTCAAGAGCTCTGTTTTTGGCTTTTTGGTCTCTTGCTTCAACCTTTACTTCTTCCAGTAGCTGTTCTGCATCTTCAAGCTTGTTGGTAGCATCAGCGTGGTCTGCTTTGACTTGCTCCAATTCTTGAGTGGCAGCCGCTAGGTTCTCTCGCAGTTTATCCATCTCCTCTTTGAACTCTTTCTCCATCTTGACGGACAGTTCAGTTTGCTGTTGAATCTCCAGTTCTAGTTGGTCAATGCGGCGTTGTCTCTGTGTCAGGTTGTGCTGGAGCTGGCTGGCATGCCTGTCACACAGCTTAAGGGTGGCGATGAGAGTGTGACTCAAGGTTCCAGTTATCTTGGCTAGGTCTTTGTGACTGTAGCTGTGGCTTGGGTCTTGTGACATCAGGCCAGATAGGTTGTCATCCAGCTGATCCTGATTCAGCTGCTGCAGGTTTTCGGCAGCCTTAGGGAGGAAACTGTCTGTTATCACACTCAGCCATGCTTCTAAGTCCTTCCAATGGCTAGCAGGGTCTTTAGTGCGGGCCATGTTTGTTGCAGTGAGGGGAGGCTTAGAACCGATCTGACACTGTCCTTCTGACACTGACCTTGAGATGGGACGAGAATGGAAAAGAGAGAGAGAGAGCAAAAACACAGCAGAACAAGAGGAACAACAATGTCAGTGTGTAATGTTAAGAGTGAGAAGTTAAATGTGTACCAATGTTCTAGTGTGTAATTGGCAGGTGAATGTAGTTCTCTGGGCTGTGGTCCTCTGCTGGATGTGCGTCTAACTGGCAAGCTCTGTGGGGAGAATCAGTAGACACATGCAGTTGGCACAGCTAAGGAACAGAGAAATGCAAAGTGATAGGTGTAAAGAGTACAGTAACGATTGGTGCTTGTACTTTCCTAGGGAGAAAGATGATTTAACTTCCTGAAGTCTAAAAGGAAAAATACAAAAGAATGCTCTTAAGCTAACTTTTGAATTTAGGGTCTCTAATCACCAGGACTGTGATTGTTATTAAAATTTCCTCTGAAACAGGGGAAGTTGTGATAACAACAGCAGTGTTGGTTTCTAAATCAATAGGATTGACACCACACCAAATAAATTGTTCCTGAATGCAGGTTAAATTAAAAACCGGCGACGCTTATCTTCTTGTCGACCTGCCTTAGCCTTGATGGGTAGGATTCCGCAGTGAGGAGGAAAGGAGGGTGAGAATCAGGCAAGTTTAATTTCAGCAACACAGTGTTCAAGTTTCCCCAAACATTTGTCAAATGTTTTCTAAAATTCTCTGCTTCGTGATTCTCACAGGTACAATACCCCAGACGGCAGCAGCAGTCAAGTTAAAGAAGATAGTAGGGAAAGAAAAGACAAAAAGAGTAGTTTTCTCTGTTGGAAAAGTTCAGATTGACCAAGTGGTGGCGCTGTCGAGTGGCTATCTCCAACCTGTTGGTTTATTGGGTTATCAGGTTAGCTACTTAGCCAAAGTAATGAGAAACTAGTATGTTTGATTGGGTCTCGCTAACTGAAGGATAATGCCCTTATAAACTCAATTGGGTGTTGCCACTGGTTCAGTTGCAGCCACTCACAGGCTATTCTGTCCAATTGCATCAACCGAGGATCCTAAAGAGGAGGAGAGGGTGTCCATAAACTGACTAAAGAAAGCAATGGGAACTCAAAGTTGTGGTTAATTTAAGTCAATCAGGTAATTTAGACAAAAGCCAGAAGAGATGTTCACTACACTGTTCAATAGATACCAGGAGTAAATTAGAATTTGACTTTAACTAAAAATTAAATCAATTCAGAATTTGGGAATTTAAGTAGAATTTTAAATTCCAATTTAGTAAAAGGAACGAAAGTAGTAACTCTTATGCTTTATTATTTATGAGTGTTGATGATTTAAATTTAATCAGTAATTGTTATTGACAGAGGAAGCCAAACCTTATTGAGCTGCTAATGAAATTAAAATTTCCAGACAGCAATGTTGATTAATACTCCGTGGAGTATGGGTAAAGTATAACAAAACCAATTATGATTAAAATTAATCATTAAACAATACCAAATTAAATTGACTTCTAAATTAATCTTACATAAAATGTGTTTCCAGATGTCATAAAAAAATGGATCAAATTATTTAAATTAATCGCAAACTGTTACAAGCTCTAAGGCTAATGAACCCTTTAGGAACAGAGAGGGAAATAGAGCAAAACAAAACAATAATAACAGTAATAATGATTATTATTATTGTTATTATTATTATTATTATTACTATAACTAAATCAAAACAAACACCCAAGAATAGAATAAAACCTATGCGATAGTGATGCTGTCAAGGTCGCTCAGTGAGGTTTGTAATTGAACTTCCCAAACAAATAACAATATGATTATTTTAATCGTTTAACATTGCTTGTAAATCAACAATCGTAGAAAATAGTTGTTTCCAGATGTTGATTTAGTCAAAATGTATTTGATTGCATTAATCAATACCTGTTATTGAGGGAGGGTAGCCCCGTATCATTGACTATAAATGAAGTTCAAGTTTCCAAACAGCAATGATGATGTCACAACTCAACTGAGATAGTCATTAAAGTCTGAAGGACAATTAAAGTTATGATTAAACTTAACACGATGCTTATAAATCGACTTCCAAATCAACCGTGATAAGAAATGGTTGTTCTTACGGGTTGCGTGGTTTCGATAAAAGCATTTACACTTCAAATGACTTGGGGAACATTAGGGTTATACTAGTTTGATTAACCTATAATTCGTTTTCCACAAAACCAACAGCTTATGAGAGTTCCAGCTAATGACATAGGCCAAAATAGCGCCAAAATCAGTTTAGACAAATGTGATTAAAAATCAACAATGAGATCGTACACCTTTATTAGCTTTAGCACTTGTCAGATTATTTCCAACCGGGAAAAGGAGAACATGGGATAAGCATGAAGAGAAAACATCAAAAGACTGAAAATCCGCTAGCGTGAGTCAAGGTTCACTTTAACATTAGCCATACAATGCATTTAAATGAACACCAAACGCTTTGTGCTAGCCTTCAATATCGCTAGACACACATATACTTCAATGCAACGCGTTAGCGTTGGTTAGCTTAGCCGTATGCTAGGCTTGTTTACGTTTTCAGTTCAAGTCGGCGCTGGCGAGCTGCGCATGCGCGAGTGACTGAAGTTCCGGCGCGTCTCTCAGGACGTCCGGGTGGGGTCGTTGCTATGACTACACTCTCAAAGTGACAAAATAGCTGTTCGCAAGCGTTACGCCCTTTACCCCCACAATAGCATCATGCAGAAACTTATATTTCCGATGAGCAGTGACCAATGAATACAGCTCTAGTGATTATCGGGTAATACACTATAGAGGCCGCGGTTCCTCGCTGTAAGGTCACGAGCACTGTTTAGATTATTTATCCTATCAGTGCAAAGCAAAGTTTTAATCATCAGGTTACCTGGGATTAATGCTAGATCAGCGATCTCAGCACTTCGTGTTAGAGTCTGCTTATGCAGTAACACGGCTGTGGATTCAACCACACAAACTTGATCAAGACAAATATTTTCTCCAAAAACATACAACACAGTTACCTAAGCACCGCGTTCTTTAATTCACTACCTTTAGCGAATAAAGCGGCAAAGCTGGGTTGATTTATTCTAAACCCCGTTGCCAGGAGAAAAACTTCAGCTGATTTCAGAGCCGGGACTCGCGGCGTAAGAAATCACACTGTACAGGCCCTTTTAAGAGGATAAATAAGGGACACGCTTATTTACCTCTTTCTGCGCTCTTAAAGCGGCTTTACAGTTCGTCTCAGCGGACGAATTTACTGCAGTTTTTGCGCTGTTCGTCACGGCGGACGAATTTGCAGCTGATGCGCTGTTCGTCACGGCGGACGAATAAAAAGCAGTTTTACTTTCTCAACAACACTCCAAAATGCAGTCAAGCAATAAAACGCATGGTACCATCATAGAGTAATGACATATGTGTAGCAAATTCTCTAATCTATCTTTACGGTCAAAAATAGATTAACAACGTGTTTCAGGGGTTTTATGCGCTTAGAAGTTAGTTCAAATACTGCCCAAATTTTACTCCACCAATATATGTAGTGCCTGGACCATCTACGATGTCCGGTACTTTAAGAATTAGCTCATAAGTTCAAATTAATTAACATTAATTTTCGGGGATTCGAATCAGAAGATTCGGACGACTGACTCACAGTCAGAAATATGTTAACACTTACACTTACGTTATCTATTGGTCCACCCTAATAGAAGTAAGCAGCGTAACTTTATCCTTAGCAAATCTATGTTATATTATTACGTGGCCAACGATAATAATATAAGTAGGATTTCACTATTTACACAAGCGAGGTAGCAAGACCATATAGCTGAGGCAGTAACTTAGAAACACATAAAACTCCGACAAGGATCTTAAAATGAAAGGCAAGTTTATTAAGCTACACACAGTGAACTACTCTACGTAAAACAGACAAACATACAGATACACACACACACACACACACACACACACAGTTCTGGGTTGAGAATGACTGAAGATGAGCGACAAAAGAGTCTCAAACGTCTAGCACTTACTTAAGTTTCGTATTGCAACCTGAGAAAACCACCAAGCAGAGAAACTGACTACGGTCAGGCACTTCAACTTAATTACCAGCTTCAGTATGTAATGAAAAATTGGTCTGTGTTTACTTGCGGTTTGGTGGTTTAGCTGTTCTCTCGTTCTCTGGTTGAGGGAACCCCGGCGAAGCCGATTGGTTGCAGCGCGTTGACGTGGTTGGGATTTCCTTTGGAGAGGGCTTTTCCTTCTTCTCATGCAGCGTTGTGACGGAGTCTGACGTCAGCGCGCGGGAAGTTCGTCGAAAGGGAATTCCTCCTGAGAAAGGCTCTTTGAGGTGTTATGAAACAGAGTTCGGAAACCTTGAGTGACTGATCCTACTGCTGGATGACGCAACGTCTGATGGTTGTAGAAACGGCTTTACGAGCAGTAAGGTCAGACTGTGTTCATGTGAGCTCCGGTGAACGGGGTCACGTGGCCGTAGCTGTTACGGCGGGGGCAGACGCAGGCTGAGCGGGTGGGTTCTTCGAAGAGTGATGTCCGGCAGGCGTGTAACGCAGAGTTCGTGCCTAGAACCCCTCGTGTAGTACAGCGAAAGCTAATACGGAAACCCAAGCAAAAGCCAATGCGAAAGCACACAAAATCTTACAGTTTGGGCTTTTATAGCGGGCGGGTTTTAGACAAACCCACTTGGCTAGTGTCCAATGACCGTGGGTATGGTCCTATACTCACGCCCATCTCCTCCCTGTATGTTCACGCCCAGGGAGGAGTGATTCTGTCATCACGGGCTGGGTTAATATTTAATTCACGTTATCAAACTTCAATAAAGCTTCATAACTAAGTATTATTTGCAGATACAGTTTCATCATTTGAACCAATGTTCTCTGAAGCCTTATAGCTTCAGTTTGAGACCAAACATTATAGCCCTTATCAAATACAGTTAATTACGTGCGTTACACACGCTACAACACTTCATTTCTAGACACAATTATAGTGAATACACATGCTTACATGCATAGCAAAACATACACAACTATCAGTAATAAAACATCAAAGCAAAACACGCTTTTAAACACGAAATGTCCAAGAAATCGCGCGGGCTGATTGTCTAGAGCCCATCACGCGGGTTTTCTTATCCGGGCCGGAAAAGGGGCGGGAGGACATTCTCCCCTTCTAATACACAAATGCTTCTTTCTGGCGTTGGATGTATAATTCAATTATCATGGTCATGTGACAAGCAAATGGTCGAAAACTCACAGATGGTAGTCAATTAGTAACTAGGGTAAGAACACGTCCTTTGTTTATAAAGGGGAAAGACGCATGTGTATTGGAATTGGCTTTAGGCAATTCCTAATTACGAAGGAGACGGAGTGGAGGCTCCATGAGGCTTGTTTATGCCGATTACAGATTCAGCGTAAAACGTGGCTTAGTCACTACAATAATAAATATGAAATGAGAGCATAAAATGCAAACTATGCATGCACTTTCATCATGAGTTTTTTGGCACCTTAATATTCTTAATCAATATTTAAGAATACAGAATATAATTTTTTTTCATTGTTTACTACACAGTGATATTAGCACGTACATTATTCAGTCTGGCAGGTTTTAAGATTCACATATAGTGCAAAAACAAACAAATATTACAAGCCTTATATTTAGGATACATGAAATGCTTATGAAGGTCAAGAGACTATCTGCGAGCAGAATCAGTTTTCCTCTATTTTTACTAACAATTGAAAAAAAGAGCACAAACTTAATCCAATGAGCTGCTCCTGTACACATCTTACACTGCGAGAGATGCACGCACAAACAAAACACCAGCTAATAAAGAGTAAAAGTCATATTTCACCAGCACCATATCAAAAATACACTTTCCTTACTTTTCTATATAAAAGAAAGAAAGAAAAAAAATCTCTGTTTTAGTCTGATGAACTACGGAACTGTTTAGGTGTGTTCTCCATCCATCGTAAAATACAGGCATCCAGTCACATC
The DNA here is from genome assembly GCA_903798035.1 of Danio albolineatus. Classification (NCBI taxonomy): domain Eukaryota; kingdom Metazoa; phylum Chordata; class Actinopteri; order Cypriniformes; family Danionidae; genus Danio; species Danio albolineatus. The sequence continues at coordinate 36,606 of CAIGQQ010027172.1, read as the reverse complement.
TGCAATTTGTTTTTACAGTAGATTGCTTTAAAGTGCCCCTATGCTTTTTCAGTTATTACCCTTCATGTAGTATACTACGTAATGCTGTTTGTGAAATGTAAGAGGTCTGCAACGATCAAAGAAGGAACAAAATGATTCTGAACTGCTTGATTTCAGTAATTCCAGTCTTCCTGCACTCAATTTTGTATTTTGTCCTCATATTATATAAATAAGCAACAAGACCCTGATATCAATGAGTGCTGATATTCCAGTTGTGTGCTAATATTCTGTTGCCAATGGTAAAGGAAACTGAGCAACAGCAAAAGCTGAACATCAAATGATGTAATGAGCATTTGGTAATTGACACGCACTCTAAGCAGTAGACCACAACAGACTGGACTATCTGACCAATCAGAATCGAGTAGACAAGCAGAAATGTGGAGTTTGGAGAGTCCAGATCTTTAAATGAACCATTTCAGACACACAAAAAAAGAGCTCATACTGCAATGTCTTAGAAAATTTGAGAAACATATTTGACCACTGTACATGCAGTATGAGACCTTTAAAAAGGAAACTATGAACCATTAATAGGTGAACTTTAATTTAAATGCAATATATATAGGCCGATATTGCAGTGTAGCTGATATGGACACTGGACTGTGGTGATGAAAGAGCTGATATACTGTGATCCAGATACTGCGGGTGGGCTTGAATGACGTCCCATCACACCTCAATGATGTTGATAGATGGCACAGACTGGTGGAACTGCAACAGACAGGAGGACAAATCCAGTTTCATCAATGCCTGAACGCCGCTGGGTGTTTCTGCAGCTTTAGAATATTGTAGATATGGCTTTGAGCAATAAGATGTAATACACAGAGAGATGAATGCACATCATTTTGCTGTGTAGCGAAGTAATATGTTGGAGACCATTAGGGTCCTGGGTACAAGAGATGACATCATCATCACAGGCTCTGATATTGATTTTATCATGTGACTAAAAGGCCTGGTTTTTTTGATGTGTTATAAGGACTAATGCTGGCACACGGTGGAGCGGGTGGAAAGTGAAGCATCTGTCCTGAGAAAGTGGCAAGGGAAGAGATGGCTTGAGGAATATGGGAAGGATCAAAGGCATACAGTATGCTGGTTTTCCTGAGACAGTTTATTTTAGAAGTAGGTCAGTAGCTCTGGTGTTTGATCCACTGCATTTATTATGCTGATATACGCCTCTGATTCTAAAATTAAGAGTCATGCATTTTTTCCCCCACTTTTCTCTTTAGTTTGTATAAATAAAGTAATACAAATATGTGGATATTCTGATGGTCATTGTAATTGTACCATTGGCTAATTGGTATTAGTTTAGCATTGTTTTAGGTGCTTTTATTAATTAAGTAATTAAGTAATTAAGTAATGCTTTTATTAAGTAATTAAATTTAATGACATTTGAACTGTATTATAGGGATATCACACACACACGTAGTACACATATATAGAGTTAAGGGGAAAATTATTAGCCTTCCTGTGAAATGTCTATTCTTTTTCAATGATTTCTCATGCAAAATTGAATGGAGCAAAGATTTTCTTTTACAATATTTCCCATAAGTGATTCATAGGCTTCACCATTCCAAGTGTAAATTGAATAAAATTTTTCCAGAAGTGTTGCAATTGTGTGACATGTCAGTTTTTTGTCTCATACCTATGTTGTGTGCCAAATTACAGAGTTTCTGGAACAAAATATTCCAAGATTTTTCAGATACATTAGACATTTCGATTGAACCAGATCCTATACTAATTATATTTGGAGTTTCTGAAGGATTTTTGAGACTTACACGGGTTCAACAACAGTTTGTTCCATATGGGTTGATCTCTGTCAAAAAAACGTATCCTTTTGTCTTGGAAGGAAAAAGGTCCAACTCTTAAATTTTATTTACAGGGTTAACAGGTACATTACATCTGGAAAAATTATGTATTCCTTAACCCTTTAACTGCCCCACTTAGAAAAGAAAAATCAGATTGCATTTCTTAACTCTAAATTTTTCTAGTTAACACACTCAGTGCATTTTCTTTCAACACCTTCCATAATTTCTAAAATATCAACCTCTACCAAATGGTTGATATGTCAGTTTATGGTAAAAGTACCAGCATTAGTACATATACTATGAAAAATCTGTAAATATGAAGATTAAGACCAATTTATTGAAAAACATAATCAAAATAAAACATTTTTGAATACTAAATCATTTTTATTTAATGACGCATGCCATAAAATATTTCAGATTCTCATTTAACACTTTGTTTATTTACAATGAAACCAAACTCAAGCGTAGTAGTGCAACAGGATTATGTTTTTTGCTGTGTGTAAACCACTATTTAAAGTTCTTTAAATTACTTTAACATTCAGAGCAGGCAGTTAAAGGGCTAATAGACAAGATTTTGTTGTTTGAAATAAATAGGTCCCCTTTTATTTTCTTATTACAAACTTGTGATGATTATGCTTATTATGCCTTCAGTACCTACTTTTACCATTGGACAGCACTGATAGGTGGTTGCTTGGGGGAAAGTATGTTTAATTTTTGTTTAACTATAATTTTTATGACTGTTGGTTATTTTTTCTTTCTTTTTTCTTTTTTTTGAATGTCTAATTGTTAAAATGTAAGTTTTATGTTTGTATTATTATTTATCGAAACTGTATCCTATCTGAAAAAAGAGGCTCGCTGCACAAACATTGCCAAAATTAGAGACTAGTTAAAGACTAGTACTTAAAGACTAGTTTGAACGACAAGGGGTTAGAGTAATCTGCCTTGGTTTAAGTGATTTTAAAAATGAATGGCCACAATTGAAGGGCAAAAAAGAATATGTTTTGGTGCATTTACAAGTGAAAGTCTGCTAAAATTTCTAAGACTTTTAAACCACAATATTTCTGATAATATTTTTGCTTATTCATTCATTCATTCATTCATTCATTCATTCATTCATTTTCTTGTCGGCTTAGTCCCTTTATTTTTTTTGCTTATTGTTTGTGGTATTATTGCTGGAATAAAAGCAGTTTTTTAACTTTCTAAAGCCATTTCTTGTCAATATCATTAGTTCCCCTAAAGCTATATTTTTCGATCGGCAACAGAACAAACTATTATGTTTACAAATGTGTTAAAAATCTTCTCACTGTAAAACAGAACTTGGGGAAAATATAAAAAGAATTCAAATGTAACAGGAGGGCTAATAATTCTAACCTTCTGAATAATTCTGAATCATTTACACCACAAATGATTGGCCGAATTTGATGACAGCACTAACAGAATTATTATTAAGCATTATTATGGAAGTCTTGCAATTGAAAAAGTTTTCATCTGATTCTTGTGTAAACTGTCTTGATGGCTGTATGTGAAAAATTATTTGGTGAAACTTCCAGAACACTACTAAAAAACAACAAGCCATTTTAATGATACATAATAAATGAGACGAACCCAAACGAAGAACTGAATCAATTCAAGAGGTTTTGAATTCTGTAAGTCCAGGCCGAAAGTATTCCATTATTTATAAACACAAATAATGATTCTGGGACACTGACATACTTTCTCTATTTAGCATTTTTGATCAGAGCCAAACAAAACTAAACAAGCCACTCTGTGAAAAGCTTTGTATATGCTTTATAGAGGCTGTGGTGTTAGACATGAGTCAGGAATGCAGGACGGGTTGAGTGTTTGACAGACTGACGCTCTTGCCATTATAGTGTTCGGCCTCATCCTTCACTGTTGGCAGGTTCATCCGACAAATAACAAAAAGGTTTTACCAGTCAGAGGTTTTATCAATCGGCAGACGGTCTTCGTGGAAAGTGAGATGGATAGCAATAGAAATGCTCTTTTGCTTTCTGTCTTAGTCTTTCTGCAGGTGTTAAAAGCGATGGGGGTGTTTTTCCTGCCCTTGATGCTGGAGATACTGATGCTACGCTTTTCATTAAGAGTTAATGGAAAGCATCGTATCTGAATTTACAGGGAAATAGATGTCTCAATTTCAGCTCAATCCGATGTTTTGAGAGGAAAAAAAAGAGGGGGAATTCCTCAAATTTTAACCAACATCTTTAACTGAAATGCCATTTTGCATTGCAATTTAGCAAACTGGAGATCTGACTTAATGTGATGACTTCATTCAATGTAAGAATTGTGTTTCAGACATTCATTCACTCAGTATTGTAGTTTTCAAGAGTGATTTTCTTCATAATGTAGATTTCTTTTCATAAGAGGTGTGTTCAAATGACTAGGTTTATGAATACAGCTGAAGACTTTAAAGATAGTAAAATTCTGTTATGTGTTTGCCACATGCCCATTGATTTTTTATTTCTGAGACGTTTCTTTTTTTAAAAGCTTGAAACCTTTAAAGTGTGGAGCTTTTACTTGCCAAAATAAAAACAACAATCTGTTGTTGCTGACAACAGATTAATAAATAATTGTCACTGCTTTCATGAGAAGACATTTGGCGCATGATATATTTTCAACAGCTTGGTGTGAAGCTGCATTTACTGCAAATTGATTAGCCTTGAGTTGAGATTATGAAAACACTGTTATCATGTGTTGCTTGCATGAAATGATTAACTTATTTATCAGATTAACACCATTACAACACATAGTAATCTTTGAGATTTTGCTAATTGTCACTAACAAACCATATTTTGTCCTCCGGCATTGAAGTACTTATTAAAAAATTTATATAAAATTAATTAATTAATTAGTTATTAAATCTAATTAATGTATAAAATATAAATTAATATAAAAGGAGTCAAATTGTTTCATATACAGATTTTTACTTAATATCTTTATTTGGAAAGGATGATTTTGCAGCGGGAGTGCATCTCCATAAAATGTAATAAACAATCTATACACTTTTTGGGATTGCCAAAAACATTTTTGATGTGGTCTGTGCTATTTACAGTGCATTCTGTATTTGCAAGTGTTGTGAGTATTTTCATGCATAGCAATCTATGAATACAATCAAGAAAAAGATACAATTGAAAAAGTGAGTCTAACAGTATTCATGTACAGTAACTGAACGATAAAAATAAATATTAATTCAATAAAATTAATTGTTATTATACTCACAAATGGTACAATTTATTATGCCTAAATGCTTTTAAGGTCATTATACAATCACAGGCATCAAAAACACATGCAAATGTTGAATTATTATACAAACACAACATTGCATATCCTGCGATGTGATTATTGTGAATGATCACATTGTGATATCGACTATGAAACGATATATCGTGCAGCCCTAATACAAACTCTATTCCAAAGTGTGGCATTTCTTTAAAATGTACACTAGGTGGTCACCGAATCAGGGCCAAGTGATGAATCAGATCCCGTTGTGCGTTTCTGAGGAAAGAGCTTCACATAATCAGGAAGTTAACAGACCAACTTTTTTGGTTTTTGGAGAAAGGTAACTGAAGAACAAAGGTAAAAAGGTAATAAAATTTTAAGTAACAATTCACACAATGAACAAACCCTTAACTAAGATTAAAGCTCAATAAACTATATTAGCTGCTAGTTATAATATTTAGTAAGGTTGGGTTAAGGTCTTGGGTAGGACTAGGGATGTAATAAACAATTAATATCTTAATTTCATGCAGATAATAAGCCAGTAGTTAATAGTGTGAATTGTGACAATAGTATTACTGTAAAAAAAAATGTGACGAATAATTAGAATTAGAATTAGAGTAATTGATCAAATGTCTTGAAACCCTTTGAGAGTGTTATATTGAGTGGATATTGAGAGGTTTGATTTGTACATGTCTCTCACCTTGCTCCGCAGAAGGCCTCCGCTGTGGTGCTCCGGTGTGCTTCTCTCTGAGGACGGTTTTACTTTCTCTTTGCTGTTGCTGGAATCATTGTCCTTTATAATGTCATACTGCCGGCAAAACAGGGCAATCACAGCTGCAGAAACAGAGAAGACATTATGACACGGAGTCAATGTGCTGGTTTAGCTCTATAATCTCTGGAGAGACAGACTGATAGACAGAGTCACTGAAGCATCCAAACCTGAGGCACAAACACATAACAGAACCCGCTTTATTTACAGCCGAAGACAAAAATGAAATTGTGAAATTTCACCTGTGAAATTTTTATTCTTTTTCAAATATTTCCAAAGTGATGTTTAAATGGACAGAAAGTTTTTCAACACATTTTTAATCATAATAGTATTTCCTAATAGTAACAAATTTATAATAACTGATTTCTTTTGTGTGTCTCTTTGCCATGATGACAGTACTTTTATTAGTTCTTTTGCTAGAGATGAAAATGTTGCTGGTTCGAGCCCCGGCTGGGTCGAGCCCCGGCTGGGTCAGTTGGCATTTCTGTGTGGAGTTTGCATGTTCTCCCAGTGCTTGCGTGGGTTTCCTCTGGGTGCTCCGGTTTCCCCCACAAGTCCAAAGACATGTGGTATAGGTGAATTGGGTTGGCTAAATTGTCCGTAGTGTATGAGTGTGAATGAGTGTGTATGGATGTTTCCCAGAGATGGGTTGCGGCTGGAAGGGCATCCGCTGTGTAAAACAAATGCTGGATAAGTTGGCGGTTCATTCCGCTGTGGTGACCGCAGATTAATAAAGGGACTAAGCCGACAAGAAAATGAATGAATGAATGTAAGTTAAACATGGGATACTTATGCCTAGTTCAGACTGCATGATTTTAGCCCCGATTTTGACTCGCCGACAGGTTTTGAGAAATCGCCGACAAATGCCTGAAATCACAGGCAAATCGGTGCACGTGCACGCGAGTGACAGTCACACAATATGAACTATCAAAGACGCGATCTGAGAGAATCGCCGATGAGTCGCTGATGCCCGGGAGATATTTGGCGTGCTGAATATCTGGAGCTGTCGGCGACTCAAATCATGCAGTGTGAAATGGGTTTAAACAAAGCAGCGACAAAACGCTAGCCCAGATAATCATGCAGTGTGAAAACATCTGTGACACGACTACTTTGAAAATCATGCATTCTGAACTCGGCATTAGGCAAGTCATTGGACAACACTGGTTTGTTCAGTAGCCTATCGATAAAAATATATATGCTTTAATAATATTGACCTTAGCAGTTTTTAAATTCCAGTCAAACTCAAAGTAGGAACTCTTTGTAGGAAATACTGTGAAAAAAATGCACTTAAAGGGCACATACATGACCCCTTTTTTATATTTAATATAAGTCTTTTGTGTCAGCAGAATTTGTCTGTAAAGTTTCAGCTCAAAATACCCATCAGATTATTAATTATACACACACGCACGCACGCAGGCACACACACACACAGACAGCGCGGGCGTTTGAGCTTTGCACTGCTTTTGCAAGCAAATGTAAAAGGATACGGGTTATATCAACTGCTGTATGGATATCTGTTATATTAATGTACACAATAAACCTGATTTAATGTCAACAAACAGAGATTGAAGCGTCTTTTTTGCTGACACACGGCTGTGGTGATGAAGTAAAGCTGAAGTAAATGGCTGTAGTTCATTACAAACATGCGCTGTATAATAATGAGTTAATAATTAACTCACTCTTGATCACATTCGATGGTGATTGATGACCTTCGCGAACTGAACAGACCTTTTATTCCCGGTTGTTTTGCGCATTTCCTGTCTTGTTGATGTGATTATACACGTTACTACGGAGACATGTTAATACGTAACGTACCTACGTAAAGTTGCGGTAGATCTCAAAACCGCTCCAATTGGTCCACCGTTTTTATGCTGTTAAATTGAAAAAAAAGGACTGGGTGTGTTTATATCACGCCAAAATGACCGTCTGTACACTATAACTACACATATGACTGTCCAAACAACTTAAAAAGTAGATTTTTAAAAATAAAACTTTGCAATAAATATTTGCAAAAGAAACAAAAAATTCACAGGAAGGCTAATTAGTCTTTAACTGTTTCTCCATTTCTTCTTTATCTATAACGGTATGTATGCATGCTTATTGCATGTGGTGTGGAGTAATATATACAAACCAGCTAGGGCTGACACAAAAACTAGTGTTACAGTAGATAATCATTAGACCAGCTCAAACTTTAACAAAACCAAGATCATTACACGATCATTAAAGGCATCAATGAAAAAATTTTCTTAGTAATCATTTTTCAAATGAAGTGATGTCGTGGATTTTCTGAAGACAACATTCAATTTCTTTTGTTTTTTTTGATTATTAATAAAGTTTACTGTTTAAGAGCTCGTTTTTAAGGCACATAGGCTCATTGTAAAAAACATAGCCTCATATACATTTCTGACGATAGCAAATTATGTAGCCAGAAGTACACATGGCTGCATTTTGTTTTTGTTCCCGCTGTTACCAGTATGTCCAGTTAGCTCGACAAGTATGTCTGCAGATTTGAGACAAAGAGGTTTGGATCAAGTCTGGTGAAGAACGGTTCCAGAAAGCAGGTAAGACAAAAATATAATGCAAAAATAAAATAAACAAGTAAATAACAAGAATGTGGTAAAATTTGAAAACCTGAAAAAAAATAATAATAATGCGAGAGGCTTTTCTTTTTCTGGATTGCTTTTTACTGTCAGTTGAGTTTGGGGAAGTGGGTGCGTGGGTCAATCGATGCTTTTGAAAACACTATTGGTTGGGTTTGGGAAAGGAGGAGGGTGGGTCAGTCAGTCGGTCAGTCATTCAGTCAGTGAAACACAAAAAAAACAAAAACTACAATAAAAGTAGCTGGTTTGCATTTTGTTTTTGTTCCCGCTGTTACCAGTATGTCCAGTTAGCTCGACAAGTATGTCTGCAGATTTGAGACAAAGAGGTTTGGATCAAGTCTGGTGAAGAATGGTTCCAGAAAGCAGGTAAGACAAAAATATAATGCAAAAATAAAATACACAAGTAAATAACAAGAATGTGGAAAAATTTGAAAACCTGAAAAAAAATAATGCGAGAGGCTTTTCTTTTTCTGGATTGCTTTTTACTGTCAGTTGAGTTTGGGGAAGTGGGTGCGTGGGTCAATCGATGCTTTTGAAAACACTATTGGTTGGGTTTGGGGAAGGAGGAGGGTGGGTCAGTCAGTCAGTCAGTCAAACACAAAAAAACAAAAACTACAATAAAAGTAGCTACTCTGACAAATTTCGTGATCTTCAGAAATTTATATAGACGTACATTTTCAGAATGAGCCTGGGTTGATTGTATGATGACCTTAGTGTCATCCCTCTTCAGAGTAAAACTGGAATAATAGGTGTGTGATTGCTTTTTCTGTATGCCAGGATCTATCAACTAGATGAAAGGTCATGGAGACCTCTCATGTGGAACTGGACTCTTGAAGGACTGGAAACAATTGTTTCCTTAGTTATTTGCCAATGTTATGTGAGAGCATAATTGTTGTTTTGAGATTGTAAGCAGAGCGGCTTAAGAACTCTACGAGAGTGTTGAAGGTGGCTTCTGCTGATGAAACTGCATTTATTATCTTCAATTATCATCAGTAAACTTTACTTTTAATTGAATTCTGGGGTTAAAACAGTTGGTTCCCCTACAGAAGAAAACTGGTAACCTCTGTCACGTTTACGGAGCCATGCGCTCCTTCTGTGTTGTTGTTGTGGTTGTTGTGTTCACGTGTTATTCATACCTGTCAACATTGGGATGTGAAAATAAGGGACCATCACCCCCCAACCCACCCCCCCAAATTTTTTTTTTTTTTTTTAATATATCCACTTATTAAATATGTCCTTCGGGAGCTGTTTCTCAGTAAATAAACAGTTAAACGGTCAGTAATAATTGTTTATATTATTATTTACAAAAGACTATTCAATATTATACGTTGGCAAACAGTTCAGCTTATTACAATTAGCTGTTATAAAGAAATAGGATCAAGTTATCAAATCTTATTCACCTTTCCTCACTGTATAACTTACACACTATAAATAAAGAGCAGTGAATGAATCTCATTTATTTAGATTTTTTTGTTTGATTACATTAAATAACAGAGCTGTCACTGTTATAAATAACAGAAGTTTACACATATCGTTATAATGAAAGCATTCGATTGCTTTCCTAAAGTTTTATACTCATTTAGGACAAAATTATTTGTGTTTTGAAGAAAAAAACATCAAGATCGACATCTTTAGCTGTTATTATTATTAATTATGTGTATTTGTCTGTTCAAACACGCACACAAAACCCAGTATCCACTTTCACTATGCCTCTAATCGAGTGTACAGAATCCGTTTGGGAAACCGCGTCTGTTTATCACTATGGACGCGTCAGCTGAAAGTTACGCACCACTTTATGGCTGTTTTGAGGATTGCACGGGAGGAGCGACGGCACCTGTGATGAAAAGGAAAGGGAATCCGGCCGTTTTTATGTTTATTTCAGAGTGTTTCTTGCCTAAATAAAACGAAAGCACAGACAGATTTCAACAGATTTAAGAGCAAGGGCGGCCCCTGGTGGTTCGGCAGTATGGGTTGCGTATAGGGAGGATCGGTTCTTTAATGTTCATTGACACCCGTCGGAGAACGACTGAAAAAACGGGAGAAATACGGGAAAATACATTTACGGGATGATGGCGGAATAGAACTGTAAAATACGGGAGAATCCCGGGAAATACGGGAGGGTTGACAGGTATGGTTATTACGTATGCCGATCAGCTGATCTAATCAGCCCCAGCTGGTTCCTATTCTGTTGCGACTATATATTTGCGCTAGTGCCTTTCTTGGTTGTCAGTACTTTACTGTTTGTTCATGGTCTGTCTGTGTCTTGTCAGGATTCTCTTGGACGTTCTCTGGCTTCACTGGAACATTATTGACACCTTTTTGATTTATGGCCTTTGGTCATTAAATAACACTTGCATTTGGATCCTCTTTGTTGTCTTATTTCTTTATCATCGTGACAACCTCAAGTATTTAAAACATCCTCCTAAATAAGATATTAAAAAAGCATTCGAGATTTAAATGAAATCTCAATTAAAATCTCAATAAAAATAGATGAACGTTAAAACATTAAAAAGTTTGGGGTCAGTCCAATTTTTTTATCCATTTTCAAAACAAAATTGAGCATTTTTTTGTAGTAACTAGACATTCATTTAACAAAGTTATTTATTTTTTGTTTCAAAGGCTGCTGTTTTGAAAACGAAATATCAGGAAAAAAACTGATAAAATACAGAAATAATGCAGAAATATTTCAGAATAATATAAATCATATATAAATAATATAAATAATACAGAGCAACAAATCATCACATCAAAAAATGATATATCATAATATAACATAATGATTTCTGAAGGATCATATGACACTGAAGACTCCTGTAAATTCATTCATTCATTCATTTTCTTGTCGGCTTAGTCCCTTTATTAATCCGGGGTCGCCACAGCGGAATCTACCGCCAACTTATCCAGCATATTTTTACACAGCGGATGCCCTTCCAGCCGCAACCCATCTCTGGGAAACATCCACACACACACACATTCACACTCATACGGACAATTTAGCCTACCCAATTCACCTATGCCACATGTCTTTGGACTTGTGGGGGAAACCGGAGCACCCGGAGGAAACCCACGCAACCACGGGGAGAACATGCAAACTCCACACAGAAATGCCAACTGACCCAGCCGGGGCTCGAACCAGCGACCTTCTTGCTGTGAGCCGAACATGCTAACCACTAGGCCACCGTGGCGCCCCTCCTGTAAATTCCTCAGGTCCAAAATAATCCAGACTGTGAAACCTGTATGTAGTAGAGTTTGAAAGCATTACGAGAGGTAGATCATGTTTTAAAAATGCAGGGTGATGGAGTGCGGGTCTGGCCCTGCTCTTCATGTGGGACACGTAGAGCATCTCTCCTGCACTGAGAGCAGCAGACAGACGTCCCTCTCTGTAGTCCAAGCCCAGCGGTGCGAACACATCCCTTGTTTGCTGGAGTGGCAGTTGCAATAGAGCGCATGAATTATTTTGTGACAGTGAGGCAGACCGACTCTGTGTCTTACGTAAGCAGAGAAGTGCTCCTCTTCCCCGTGCCCTTCTCAACATTACATATTTTATCACTTTAATGCATATTGTGGCTTTTGCCAGGCTTTTTAGGGCTGGCATGTATGGTGGAGATTTAAACACCACTTAATTCAAGCAATGTTGAAATTTTTCAGGTGAAAAATGAATAACCATTAGCAGATCCAAGGCGAATTATGATCTGCTCACTCTCTCTCTCTCTCCTTCTCAAACTCATTTGCTTTTCATCCCTCTCTGAGCTTAATAAGTCATAGGGTAATGTTAGTAAGCATAGTTTCTCGCAGTTGGCATAAACAGTCAGGGGTGTGTTTCCAATGGACAGAAGTTCCATCATCACCAACATAGTACAGTGATTTAGTGTTTAATTTCTAAATAACCGTTTACAAACAGCGCCACACACTTGTGTGCTTGGAAATACATGCTTCGACCTGGGAAATAGTTCCCTTTTATTATGACATTTGTAAGGAATAAATTAAAAGAGGGCATGGAGTTCATTCATTCATTTTCCTTTGGCTTAGTCCCTTATTTCTCAGGGGTCACCACAGCAGAATGAACCGCCAACTATTCCAGCATGCGTTTTACACAGTGGATGCCCTTCCAGCTGCAACCCATAACTGGGAAACACCCATACACTCTTACATTCGCACCCATACACTATGGCCAATTTTGTTTACCCAATTCACCCATAGCGCATGTCTTTGGACTATGGGAGAAACCGGAGTATGTCCAGGGAGAACATGCAAACTCCACACAGACAATCCTCTCAGCCGGGACTCGAACCAGCGATCTTCTAGCGACCGTGCTAACCACTGAGCCACCGTGCTGCCCAGCAATACAGTTATAGAATATAATGCACGCAACAATTTGGAACGGTTTGAAAAATAGCACAGGGTATCCAGACACTGCCACTGAGAGCCTGTTAACATAAGCATGCAATGGTTGCCTTGCCTTCAAATTCTTCTTATTGATTCACTGCTTTGGAACTGACAGTGAAAGTTTGAAAGTTAAAGTTATCTTGACATGGTGTCTAAAAAACGCAGAGCTCACGTTGAGTGACTCAGCCGTGAGTGACACTTCAAAATAAGTGAACGTAATGATCAATACATGTTCACCACAAGTGCGTGTTACCATTGAAATGCTACAGAAAAGTAGAGCGTTTTGTGTGAATGGCCCTACATGTGCATTATTTTTGAATAATTCAATAGAGTGAAGTCAACTATTCTGCTTATATTATGGTTACCTTCCATACACAAAGACACCATTCAAATGATGCATTTTGAAGTCTTTTGGTTGTTGATTTTGGCTGTTGTAGACTGTAGAAGTAATTTGAATTATAACCAAAACTGGTTGGTGTAATGATATTAAACTGTATTGCAGTAAATACCTGCAGACCTTGTAATATATAAAAAATGTTAAAGTAACAGTAAAACAAGTCATAAGTAGCACAGGTATAATTTTATTCATCAACAGCCAAAAATACATTAAACAGGCTGAATTTCTTTTATGTCAAAAACCATTAGAATTCATTCATTCATTCATTTTCTTTTCGGCTTAGTCCTTTTATTAAACCGGGGTCGCCACAGCGGAATGAACCGCCAACTTATCCAGCATGTGTTTTACGCAGCGCATGCCCTTCCAGCTGCAACCCATCTCTGGGAAACATCCATACACACTCATACACACACATACACTAAGGACAATTTAGCCTACCCAATTCACCTATACCACATGTCTTTGGACTTGTGGGGGAAACCGGAGCACCCGGAGGAAACCCACACGAACGCAGGGAGAACATGCAAACTCCACACAGAAATGCCAACTGACCCAGCTGAGGCTCAAACCAGCGACCTTCTTGCTGTGAGGCAACAGCACTACCTACTGCGCCACTGCGTCGCCTAACCATTAGAATATTAAAGAAAAAAAGAATGTTCTGAATGTCACTAACTCTAAGATTTCTTTCTACTGTAAATACATCAAAACTCATTTTTTTTATTAGTATTGTGTATTGCTTAACACTTTATTTAAATTACTTTAAAGATGATTCTCTCAATACTTAAATTTTTAAACCCTCAGATTCCTGTTTTTCAAAAATGTGTATCTTGGCAAAACTCTGTTCAATCCTTACAAACCACACCTCAATTGAAAGCATCAATTAATTTGTTACCAACTTTTAAGTAATGTATGTTTTATGATCCGAGGTCACATGTATAGATAACGAACATGACCAAATAAGTGAGCAAGCATTCAGTAAAAGTCTATATTTATATTCCATATATACTGTAAACACATTTCTTTGACGTCTTTTTGTTTGTCAAGTATGGAACAAAATCAATGCCAAAAGTATTGAATTAAAAAGCTTGTTGAATAGCACAAACTGAAAAAAATAATACACCGAATTAACAAGTGCTTGCATTTTAATGTCTTGAATTCCTGGGTTTGTATTTTTAGGTCCTGAAATTAAAGAAAGTTGTTTATTTAAGCTGTGAATATTTCAACTAAAAATATTTCAAACACGTTTTCATACTTATAAATTCAATAATTCATATCCAATTTCCAGATTTACAAAATATTCAATTCTTTTTAAAAATACGATGTAAAATATTCAAAGGGCAATTTTCAGTTCATTTTATTTCAGTTCAAATGTTCGCTTCCTTAAATACAGTGGTTCAAATTCGACTGTTAAAATTCGACATAACAACTGGGAACTGCAGGAAAAGCAATAGATTGCAGATTGAAGATCGCCAGCTGCTTTTTGCCCAGCAGATGGAGATGGAATAATTTAGGATTTTGCGAGAAAAAGGCTAATAAAGGCACAAAAGTAGCATTTAATTATCAATATCAGTGGACATTAAGTAATAAAATGAGTATGAGTAAATGATTTTCTGGACATTTATATTTGCCCTTTGTAACTGAAGCCAGCTGGTGATCAAGTAAACCACCCTCCTTGGATCTCAAGAGGTGATCCAGCGACAGACGTTGCTCTGCAATCTTTAGAACATCATTTACTCATACTCATTTTATTACTTAATGTCCAAGACACTGATATTAATATTAAATGCTACTTTTGTGCCTTTATTAGGCTTTTTCTCGCAAAATCCTAAATTATTCCATCTCCACCTGCTGGGCAAAAAGCAGTTGGCGATCTTCACTCTGCAATCTATTGCTTTTCCTGCAGTTCCCAGTTGTTATGTTGAATTTTAACAGTCGAATTTGAACCACTGAATTTAAGGAAGCGAATATTTGAACTGAAATAAAATGAACTGAAAATTGCCCTTTGAATATTTTACATCGTATTTTTAAAAAGTATTGAATATTTTGTAAGTGAAATCTGGAAATTGAATATGAATTATTGAATTCATAAGTATGAAAACGTGTTTGAAATATTTTTAGTTGAAATATTCACAGCTTAAATAAACAACTTTCTTTAATTTCAGGACCTAAAAATACAAACCCAGGAATTCAAGACATTAAAATGCAAGCACTTATTAATTCGGTGTATTATTTTTTTCAGTTTGTGCTATTCAACAAGCTTTTTAATTCAACACTTTTGGCATTGATTTTGTTCCATAGTTAAGAGATTGATGTAAGGGAGCCCACATAATGAAGCAAAATAACAAAGAACAGAAGAAGTCCTCTGATGCCATGGTCATCATTTACATATTATTTTGATCTCAAACTTTTAATTAGGAGAAGTTCTTACTGCACCACCTGCGTGATGTCACTAGTGACACTTTCAACCAACACGGTTCAAACTACATCTGCAACACAGCTAGGGGAAAACAATTCTAACTTGCTAGTTAGTTTCTTCATCAATGCCTCATACTGTGATCCTGTAATTCAGCAGCGACTTACTTTAACATCTGACAAACACACTGCAGAACAGAACTCCAGAACTGGGATGTTATTAATAGACTGGCACTCTTGCTTTGAGCTGACATGAGAGTCTCACCTGCCCACATGAGAAGCACCACCACGATGATGATCATCTCTCCGGTCTGCAGGTGTCTGGCTTTATCCAGGCCCTGGACGGTCGGGTCGTCTGTCAGATGAAACACACAGATATGTCACACTGACAACTCAAGCTCATTTCCAGCTCATATACACGTCACTGAGCCAACTCTGAATCAAACCAACAAAAAAAGTGTATTCCCTGTGGTCATGAGTCAGACACTATGATAAGACATTTATAATGCACTACTTTGGGGTTTGGAGTATTTTTTTGTAAATGTTAATATTTTACATTTCTTATATGGTTGTTTGAAGCAGAAATCTTCTGTGACAGTGTTTTAAAAAGTTAATGCATCCTCTTGTGCAGGCTATACTTGGAAAAAAAGAATGAATTATTAGTATTCAGTACTATTAAGTATTAAAGTAATTTGTTAAAATAATTGTAAATTTATATGAATTAATTCTGGTGGTGTAGTGAGTAGCACTGTCGCCTCACAGCAAGGTCACCGGTTCGAGTCTCAGATGGGTCAGTTGGTACTTCTGTGTGGAGTTTGCATGTTCTCCCCGCGTTCGCTTTGGTTTCCTTCAGGTGCTCCGGTTTCCCCCACAGTCCAGAGACATGTGCTATAGGTGAATCGTGGAATTTGTGGAAATGCGAATACGGTACTACCCTTCCTTGTGGTGAAATGGAGCAGTGTTATTGCTGCTGGATGCTTGGCAACAGATATCCAATAAGACATTTTTGGCGCATCTTTTGAAGCTTAAAAACAGATGAAGTGGTGACATTTTTTATAATTCTCAAGATGTGGAAACCACAAATATTCAAATATGCATTAAATAATAATGGTAGGATGGTTTAAATAAAAATAAAAAGTGGATGGTTTAGGAATGTACAGTGTGAAATGTCACTAAATGAATACCCATGTATTATCTGTTAACCCCATGTACAGTATGAGCAGAGTGAAATGCTGTTACGAATATGACAAGATTCCATTTATCTGGCATTCAGGATGACCCAGAGTTAACAATTTTTCAAGAGTTCACACTTAGCTGATGATTGATTATAAAGCTTGTTTGGCATGCTGTCCTGGAGAGAGCCACCTCGAGCCCAGGGCTCCCTCCTGTTCGCAAGGCGAGAGGAGAGTTTGAGCTCAGGTAGATCTTGAGAACTCCCCTGAGGGTAGCTAATGAACAGATAGTGAGATCACTATGAAAAGATAACTACTCACTAGGAGCATGTCTATGGTGCCGATTCGTATTAGTCAATTAACTTAAGTTGCATGTTTTTGGACAGTGGGAGGAAACCGGGGAACCTGGGGGAAAGTCACGTGAGCATGGGGAGAACGTGTAAACTCCACACAGAAACATCAGCTGGCTTGGTAAGGACTAGAACCAGTGATGTTCTTGCTGTGAGGCAACAGTGCTAACCACTGGGCCACCGTGCCACCCATCTAGAAAAGGAGGAGTAGGGGTGGAAGGGGGGAATTCTTCAAAACGAAGATGGTTGTGATATGGAACTTAGGGTATATATAGTAGCTTAGGACTCAGTGTTATTCACATCTTTTTATCTCATCTTGATGAATTCTCAAGGTCTGGATCAGAGGAAGATTTGAGAGATTTTCATGCGTATTTTTAATACTACTAATGCAAATTTGAGATTCAGTTTGGATTTTTCACTTACTCAAATTAATTTTTTGGATTTAAATATTTTTAAAGATAATACAGGAAAACTTCATACTACTATCTTTCGAAAAGAAACTGACAGAAATACCATCCTTAGAGCTGATAGTTTTCATCCCCCATGGCTTATCAAAAATATTCCTTTTGGACAATTTCAGAGGTTAAAGAGAATTTGTGATAGAGAAGAAGATTTTGAAATTAAATCACAAGATATGATACAACGTTTTAGACAACGTGGTTATAAAAACAGAGTAATTCAAAAATCTTTTAATAAAGCAAAAAATAGCAGCAGAGATGAACTGTTGATACAAAGATCTAAATCGAACCAGTCAGAAGGTTCTGTTTATTTTGTCACACAATACAGTACACAGGCAAACAAAATCAAGAGAATTGTGAAAAATAATTGGAATATCTTAATGAGTGACCCCATCTTAGGGAAGTTTTACCTGTGTCCCCCTCTATAGTATTTCGAAAAGCTCCAACTATTCAAGATAAACTCGTGAGAAGCCATCTTTCTTCTAAGAAGACTAATACTTGGTTAAGTCAAACAACAGGAAATTATAGATGTGGTAATTGTAATCATTGTGATAACATGTTTAAGACCAATATATTTAGAGATCCATCATCAGGACGTGAATTTAAGATCAATTCATTTATCAATTGCAATACTACATTTGTTGTATATCGACTGGAATGTCCGTGTGGATGCTTTTATGTAGGAATGACTAAGAGAAAATTAAAAATGAGATTAGCGGAGCATAAAAACGCAATACGTACCTGCAATCCACAATATCCAATGGCCTTACACTATAAAAATCAGGGTCATGGCAATGCGAGTTCATTAAAAATAATTGGTATTGAACACATACATAATTCTATAAGAGGAGGAGACAGGATAAAAAGATTAAAACAGAGAGAGACTTTTTGGATTTATACACTACAAGCAACAAGATTTCCAGGTCTAAATGGCGAATTAGAATTTTCTTCTTTCTTATAAAGCTATCCTATTGAAGATTTACAGACTTTTCCCTATTTTTGGTTGAATATGTATGTATGTATGTATGAATATGTGCAATCCTATGTATGCATGCATATATATGTGTATGTAATATTAATGTGCATGTGTATATGTGTGTTCATGTGGGTGTTCATTTGTATTCATATGCCACGTCAAAGCGTATCTTTTTGAACATATTTGCTTATCTTTTCTATATTTATACTTTTCCATATGTGCATTTGTATGCCTGTGTAAGTTTGTATATTTGCTCCCTTATCAGTGCTGAACTAATGACTGTAGTTGGCTTTGCTTGTCACAATCTTTGAGTACTATTTAGATGTTTGAATGAATCATGTGACCGCAGCACTTAAAAGAAACGTGAGACGCACCTGATTACCGTTACCCTGATGAAGGCAGCTCTCTGCCGAAACGCGTTGGTGTTTTAAGAATAAGCCATGTGAATAAAGGCTTTTTAAACATTTTTCCACATCTTTCGAGTGCCTTGGATTGATTTCTTTGCTTGCTTTGATGAATCCCTTACCCAAAGAGCACCGATCAAATATTTGAAGTACCCCAGAGCGCTTTTTGTTTTTTTAAATGAATCCTCAAGACTGTTGGGAAACTACTCTGTGAACTCATGAGACAAAGGTTTAGTTTTTTTGGAAGGTGTCCCATTACGTGTAGAGTAAAAGTAACACCGCAAGTCAGAAAAAGAACACCATACCAATAAAATGTGGTGGTGGTGGTATTATATGTCATACTTCATATATAAACATATTAATGAGTCCAACAACAAAAAAACCTTGAATTAAAATGAAAAGTCTTCTAAAATTGTTAAAATGCTATATTCACACTTTAAGAGTGAAATCAAGGCAGATTGCAGCCTGCCACTTTGTGATTAATTTTACTTTTGTTTCCCCCAATGTGTCGATCACAAAGCTGGTCATTTCCAAGCATCTCCATCTCCACAACCATCCAAACCATATCCCGATCCACCCAGCCATCTGTCTTCATTATTAATCCTGTGTTAAAGGGATTGAATTGGGGCCCATTTCCTCCTCCAAATATCTTTTAACCTGTGTGGAGTTGGTCCAGAGCACCACTCTTCCCAATTGCTATTCCTGTCTGCATGAAAGCACCGCTGCCACCGAGACACCTGCTGTCATAAACTGAAAAAGAAAAGATGGAAAATTCTGTCCCGCCAATTACTGGAGGGATCACATGCACCGTCCTGATTTCCAATTGCTTTTTCAGAGAATTGAGACGAGCGCTAAAGAGTCAGAACAGGAGACTGGCGAAACGCTCCTCTCATCAGCCACATGAATATTTATAACGATAAGTGTGGAGGTTTTTCACTCATGTGTGGAAAATGAATGCTGTCTTTTCCTCCACAACATTAAACAGGTTCAACATACCCTTGCCACGTCTCTCAACAGAGATAAGAGGCTTGTGTGGGACGCAGTGCTGTTTATTTAACTGGTTATATTCCAAAAGCCCAACAGGGGAGCTCTTTAGAGCCCTTTAAAAGAGAGCTGCGATATGCCAGACAACATAATGCTTCCTTGATTCATCTTTGGCCCAAGAATCCAAAGCAAGACATCTGCTCATTAGTTCCACAAGCCTGAAACCAGTTCAAAGACAGGCGCTATGTTTCTATTGCCCTTCAAATTGAAGAATTTTAAAAAACAGATGCCTAATTGATGCACACTGACTTTGCAAAAACATAACTCACAAAAGCATTTTGACACACACAAGGTAGTTTTTCTTAGAAAAAGTAGTATTTCACTAAACTGCAATGTAAAAGTCACATGGTCATATTTTAAAGATATGTCTTTATTTATGGAAACAATATTGCAGCACACAACTTAAAAAAGGTGATCTGTTTATTTGGAAATCCAGAATGCAAAAATCTTCTATGAAATGGAATACAGTACAGTAACCTTTGAGAAGCACATACAGTACAGTACACCTATTGTGTATTCCTCTTCTATATTTAATTCCAATTTAATGTCAAGGACTTTCCTTATCATTAATGTTTGGAAGGCACACCTACAGGTACATATCTTGTGATTAAATAAATGGCTGGTACATTCAAACCTACAGTACTGACATTTGTCATCATGATTTATGGACGGAAATGACATTTTATGCCTTCCTTTCACTGAGCGGTACAGTACAGTTCTGTTAAAAAAATCAGGCATACGTTTTTCACGCCCAACAATACCTATACTTGGTATGCAGCAATTTGCAATTGACATGATTCTTGCTTGAAGAAAAAAGCACCACTCACATCTTTTGCACTGTTAAGTTCATTATTTCAAATGTAAAAGCAATCATGTGCAAGTAGAGAAAGAAAGAGGCACTTTCCACCTGTATAGATGCAATATATGAATCACATTGTAAACAACAAAGGAGGACATACAGAGGATCATCTTCTTGCTTTTTGGCATGTTGCAGAAAGTCTGTCTCCACCCTTTTGGTATTGTAATGTTATGCTAGGTACCTTTATAGTGGTTTAATTTTTTGGCACCGTTGACAATAAAAAACAGACACAAATGATTAGCGTACTGTAAACTGTAATAACATCAACTAACAGAAACACTGTCACTAGTTTTTAAAAAACATAATATTGATTCCACATCTGTTTCCAATCAGATTTAAAACAACATTAGATTAGATTAGATTAGATTAGATTCAACTTTA
The DNA here is from genome assembly GCA_903798035.1 of Danio albolineatus. Classification (NCBI taxonomy): domain Eukaryota; kingdom Metazoa; phylum Chordata; class Actinopteri; order Cypriniformes; family Danionidae; genus Danio; species Danio albolineatus. The sequence continues at coordinate 15,326 of CAIGQQ010027172.1, read as the reverse complement.
TTGTCATTACACATGTACAAGTACAAAGCAACGAAATGCAGTTTAGGTCTAACCAGAAGTGCAATAGCAACAAGTGCAGAATACAGGTATAAATTATAAGGTGCAGTTATAGAAAAACTATATTTGTGATATTTTGGTGATATTTACAGATGGATGTACTATGAACATTATATACAGGTTGACTTGGTTATGAGCCCAGATTTACAATAAATGATTGTACGTACAGGTTGATATTAATAATAAGAGTGCAGATAGATAAACATATACAAATGTATGTGTACAGTGGGTGTGTACATAATTACAAATGTACATGTACAACATGTTCAAATAAATGAATCAGTGCAATGCAGGTTGCTTATTAATAATCAAAAATGTGCAGATAAACATAATTACAAATGTATATGTACAGTGAGTATGTACAGTTCACATAAATGAATCAGTGCAGTGTAGGTTGCTTATTAATAATCAAAAGTGTGCAGATAAACATAATTACAGATGTCTATGTACAGTGGGTGTGTACAGTTCAGATAAGTGAATCAGTGCAATGATAAGTGAATCAGTGCAATGAATATGTGCAATTTTTAAATGTGCAAATGTTCAGTAGTGCAGTGACTGTGAGGAGTATAAGTTATGAGGAGAGTGGGGGGTGTGTGTGGGGGTCAGAAGAGTCAGTGGGGGGCAGAGTTCAAAAGGGAGACAGCTCTGGGGAAAAAGCTGTTCCTCAGTCTGCTGGTTTTCGTCCGAGGAAGCCTGAAGCGCCTGCCGGAAGGCAGGAGAGAAAACAGTCTGTGAGCAGGGTGAGAGGAGTCCTTAAGAATACTGCGAGCTCGGCGCAGACTGTGTTTTTCCTGGATGTCTTTTATAGCAGGAAGTGGAGTCCCTGTGATGCGTTGGGCAGTTTTCACCACCCGCTGCAGGGCCTTGCGCTCAGCAACAGAGCAGTTTCCATACCAGACTGTAACACAGTTGGTCAGGATGCTCTCTATTGTGCAGCGGTAGAAGTTCACCAGGACGGCTGATGACAGCTGGTTCTTCTTAAGTTGCCTTAAGAAAAATAGGCGCTGGTGAGCCTTCTTGACCAGACTGGAGGTGTTGGTGGTCCAGGAGAGGTCCCTTGAGATGTGGGTCCCCAGGAACTTGAAGGATGAGACAGACTCGACGGCCATCCCATTGATGTTGACGGGATCATGTGAGCCTGTTCGTCCCTTCCTGAAGTCCACAATGAGCTCCTTGGTGTTGGTGGTGTTAAGGAGCAGATTATTGTTGGTGCACCAAGTGGCCAGATGCTGTATCTCCTCCCTGTAGGCAGTCTCATCATTGTTGCTGATTAAGCCAATCACTGTGGTGTCATCTGCAAATTTGATGATGGTGTTGGAGCTGTTCATGGGCCTACAGTCGATGGTAAAAAGGGAGTAGAGGAAGGGGCTCAGTACACAGCCCTGAGGTACACCAGTGTTGAGTGTGATGGTGGTGGAGCAGATGTGGCCTGATCTAACATTCTGAGGTCTGTTAGTCAGAAAGTCCATAACCCAGTTGCAGAGAGACGTGTTGATATCCAGCTCTCTAAGTTTGATTAGGAGCACTTCTATGTTTTTGTGTTCTTTTTGGCATATTTTTTTAGGCATCTTAATTTAATACTCATGCAATGTACCATGTGTCATCTGACTTTCTTACTTTTCTGGGTCTGTGAGCTCAGAAAACTGAGATTAGGGATGCTTTATTTGTTGTAGCAGAGTAAGTGTAAAAGCTGTAAAGTCTCTTCCATATAATGGAACGGGAGCAGGAAGCATTTGCGGGAGCACATTTGCATTTAAAAAGACACACAAACAAAAAAGCTATTCACAGTATGATACAGTGTAATAATTGATCCATAAGACAACAGACTACAAGATTCAAATTGTGTAAAAAGGTCACATTAACTTAATCCTAAACCTTTAATTTGACTGTGTTCCTTTGATCACATTTGGCTTCAGAGGACTTGGAATTCTGAAAGATATTTAAAACCCCTATGACTTTAATCTGGCCATTACTTTTTTATATTGTTGAGAAATTGCTTGGTTTTGGTGACGATGGTTGTCCAAAATTTACAAGGAAAGTTTATAAACATACATTAAAAAATTCCTTCAACATCAGCAGTCAAACTAGATGCTGTTTTTGGCCTGTTTTTTTCCAAAGATGCCCAATTTGAAAAAGTCTAAATCTAAATCTAAAGCCCAATCTAAAGTCCGTTAAACACATTAGTTGCGCGCCTTAAACCCTTACACATTGCTTAATACACACAGGACGTACAGCAAAAGCAAATATCTTTACTAATGAAAAAGAATTGAAGGAATAAAATATTGCAAAATGATTATTTTCTACATAAATATAAAAAACACTACCTCTATGCCTTCTTCATCTCTGGGTTTTTTTTTCAGCCTATTCATCACAATTTCCATTAGTACAATGTTGTTATTATTATTAGCAGTATCATTTATTATATGCATATTTATATTTATTTTAATAAAAACAAGTTTAGATTTGTCCACCTGTCGGGTTCTGGAGACGTATGAATCACCATAAGGGGCATAAGAACAATCCGTGCGTTTGAATATAACTTAGCTTCTACCACACTTAGTTATTACGGTTCATTTGTTAACTTGCTGGAAATTAGAGCTGAATTTAGAAACATATTTGAAACAAATCTTTGTGCTTAACAAACAAAATCAAATATGTAGGCTAATCGACGTCTTCAGCGTAGTGCATACAACACCATTTCCTTATGCAAGAAAGAGAGAAAGAGAAAGTAAAGAGGCCGAATGGAGGAGGTTCGTTCTCTATCCATTTTACTCATTTGTGAAGCATTCAGTTTTTTCACTTACAAAGTCTGCCATGCGTGCAAAATTCCACAGATTTTTAGCACATCATTGATTCTGTTTATTTACTTGTAAATGTGTGTAAATTTATATTGTTCCATTTTAAAATTAATTTCAGTAATAATATTGACTAATATGAAAATATTCATATGATTTATTTACAATACAGTTTGTAAAGTAATATTTTCTTTCTTTTAGTAGAGATTTTATATGAAAGACTTGCTTTGTTTACCAAATAAAGTAGATCTAATTACATTCGCATTGTAAAAATTAAATAAAAGTTAAAAAGGTATTACTTTTTATTTAATATATTAAGGTTTTAGTAGCGATACTCCCAAAATCATTCTGCGTAAATCCACAGATTTTTAACAAAATTCTGCGCAAAATGGCAATAAATGTCCACAGATTGGCCCTACACATAACCCATTAAGAGAATAAAAACAACCCTGTAAGACCATGCACCGTGGTGCAAACCGTATTTTTCCATCCTTAAAAAAGCAAAGTTGATCCGGACACACCCTTAGTGCTTTTGTGCCATGCGCTTTAGACATTGCGCCTAGATCGTTAAAACAGTCTTAATAGTCCTAATAGTTGTATTAAAATGTGGGTTTTTGGATAAACTATCCCTTTAAGGAGTAACAAAGCTTGCATGTATGGATCATCAGAGAGAAAGCACTGCATTAGCTATGAGTTGTTGTCTTTCTAGTCATAATAGTGATGGGTCTTTCCTCATCAGGATGCACAGGTTTGTTTGTAAGACCTGCAGGGCCTGTTCTTTTGATATTGACTCAGCTTCTACAGACGCAGTTCTTTGAAGTACCACGGTAATTGAGTCCAATGGGAATCATCTTCGGCTGAGTCTGACAGCACATGAGAAGCATTGGCCCCAAAAATACCTCAGAGATGAGTGTGAAACTGTCTGGAGTCACAAAACAAGACACATTACTCAATGACTTGGCACACTTTTCCTATTTCTCTCTGCAATTTCTATGAAGATGACTTCATTTTACTTTCCAGATCTGTTTGGATGTTGGTCGGTTTCCTCAGATAACTTTGAAAAACAGTTCTTAGGACTGGATTGTGCTTCCTGTTTGTAAGCAGATGGTAAATGCTCCCTGCTAAGTCTATTGCTTCTAATTTCAAATCTATGCACCACAGGACAGAAGGCTGGAAAATATATTTAGCTTTATTTGCATCATGATGAGACTCATTATTATAGAAAACAGAGATGATACACTGATGCATTGAGAGAGACTACACTAATTGGAATGATTCTGAACATGAGCTAAACCACTGGGTCATTAAATGAGGGCTCTATTGTAACATACAAATGTTGTGTTTTAAATGATGCATCGTTACAGTCTTTCTCTGGGAAACATTTGAGAGCCATATGAAGAAAGTGTCATATAGTATGTCAATATGAACTTTTCCGATTACTAAAGTAATTCTTTAGAACAAATTTCTGTTTTAACTAGGTAATAGGAATATGATCTTATAGGCAAAACAATTATTAGTACAGCACTGAATCAAGAATCATGAGCAGAATGATTTTTTCTTTTGTCTTTTGGTAAATTTTAATTATTAGGATCTATCTGCATTCTGGCTTATTGAGAAGTTGACATTTGGCGTTTACTGTATATTGATTGCTTGGTAAAAAGACTTAAAACAAGACTAGCTTTTGTTTTGACAAAACAAGGCTGTCATTAGGAGCTAGAAAGCTAATTTTACAGTCTATGATTTAACTTATTTTAGATTATAGTGATACTGTATGTAACATTGTTCCACATGATCATTCAAAAGGGTTTTTTTTTATTGAGATTTATACATAAAACCTATACATGAAGAATAAATGAGCTTTTCAGTGATGTACAGCATATTTGTTATGATAAGGCAATGTTTGTCTGAGATACAACTATTTGAATATCTGAGAGTTCAGAAAACTCTTGAGAACATCAAGTTTGAAGTTGTGCAAATTAAGGTCATGGCAATGCACAATACTAATACAAAACTGCATTTTGATAGACCTACATTAGGTAATTTACCAAATATCTTCATAGTAAGTGATTTTCACTTGACATTCCATTTAATTTTTTTGTCATAAACAAAATAAAAGTATCTATAATTTTGACTTTAATTTTCAACTATACATGTGCAAAATAAAATATTACACATATTTTTACATTTATGCTTCTGTGTTTTTACCAAAAAGGTTCAATAATGTTTATCGTGCTGTGTTGTATTTTGTATGTAAAGTTTGCTGTATAAAATTGTAGTTATATTAAAGAAGAAAATCACATATGATGCTGTGAGGTATGTGTCCAAAATTAGTTTGGTTATGTTTGCATAAATAGAAATAACTATTCCACCAGATCCTCATCTGGGATTCAATTAAAAGTACTGTACCTGAAGTGTATTCATGGAAAATCAAATTCTCTAACTATGCTCCTTGGCTGTGAAACAATTTTTAGATTAATACTCCATAAGAAGCTATTCCTTTTTTGGATAGTTTTATAAAATGTGTTGCAGCATGTATTGAATGTGCCCTGTTGCTGTTTTAATTAAGAGGTTGATATACAGTATGATCTCTGTTACATGCTAACATTTGATGTAGTTAAGATCACATCGATATTTTAGACATTTGAAGCTCAATGTTGTAAAATGTAAGACAATTTAAGACTTTTTAGGAATTTAAACCTACAAGAAACAGATAATGATTCAGCAAAGTTCTTTCACTCATATATAATTCAAAATATTATCAATTTTGCAACAACTTAGGTTTTACCGACATTAAAACATTTAACATTTCTGGTTTCTTAACATCCAAAAATGCATCACTCCTCAAAAGGGCAAGATGTAAATGAGCTCTGCCTTTAAAAATGTAGATCATCTCCGTCGAGAGATGTGTGCATAAGTGCTGCATCTTTTGGTTCACATTCTAATGTTTCTTATTCACAAAAACCATGTTCAAAACATTATGTATATCCGCATGACAAACAAGCTTTACAACAAGCAAGGTAACATACAAAAATAAAAAAAACAATAAAGGCTCATTGAAAATATGTGCTTCAGCCTACTTTATTGTGAAACTTTCTAGCTAAAATCAATGCTACAGGCAGTATGACGCCAACAACTTCTGTTCCTTTTCACACAACAGTAGTCCCTCACCAGAACGCAGTTTAACTTTCATGATCTTGCAGTTTCGCAGATTTTTTTGTGCAATTTGACATGCTTTTTTTTACAGTGCATTGTGTTCTGCGTCTTGATTAGCACATTGCATTTTGCATCCTAAATTGGCTGTAAACCATTGTCAATCAATCTCCTCCGTGCCTTGTCTCCTGTAAAGTACAGAATCAGCTTGCAAAACATACATCTTTGATCGCTAGCAGTGTGACTGCACTGCATGTTTGCAAGTTTTCTCCCCAACAAACCCCATAATGTCGATGAAACATTCAAAAGGCACCCATGGTGGCACTCAAAAGGCAGAGGAAGATGCCAACCATCGTACAAAATATCTGGACATGCTTAAGAAAGTTACAGTAGAAGTTAAACGAGTGTTTAAATGAGAGGAAAGTGTGAAAATATTAATGCCAATTTTAAAAAATAGTGTACTGAGGGGTTTTACAGCCTTAAAATATCTATAATAATTGTAAAAAATAAAGCAGACTACTTCACAGATTTTACCTATTGCGGGTTATTTTTAGACGAGGGACTACTGTAATAATATTTACAGGGACATATTATTGTCCAAATACATACCACAAAGCAACGTGAAGTCTATGTTTTGTAATGGAATACATTTGCCTCACCTATATATCTCTATATGGACAACTTTTTGCCTGTGGTCAGTGTGCTCAGTAGCTCACCTTGTACAAAGTTGTTTTTCTCATGCAAAGCATTCAAGTTCGTGTCTGGGGAAGCATGGTTCCACAAAACAGGTAAAATCATGGTGAAAGTATGTAATGCACAGTATCACAACTAAGTGAAAGAAATTATAAACTATACTGTAGAACAATTTGATAAGCTGCTATATGTTTCTCTTTATTATATGTACTTCACTTGAAACTAAAATGACAGAGGAAAACAAATTTTTTTTTTTTAAAAGGTCCTTGAAATTTATTCCCTTTAAAAGAAGGAAAGAAAAACATAATGATGTTGGTCACGTCAGAAAAAAAATTCTTATCTTTCAAAAATCTTTTATAAGTATATTTTATATGCTTGATATGAATGTGAAGGACCTTAAACACAGCTGAGATACAGCTGAATTCAAACACCCACAAAACCTATGATATGAAAGAAACTAATTATTATCTTTTCAGCCATCAAGGACATTAAGAAATACTTCTAAATGCAGTTGGATTGAAGTCAAGCTCTTCCTGTTTCATCACTAATCAAATGTGATGTTTTAAATTCAACAGTATACTCTCAACGCTTTAAATCTGTTATTTCGGTTCAAGGCAGGATGCTCTGATCACATATTGAGCTGCGTTTTTGAACTTTGTGCATATTTGAATGCTCGGATGATTAATTCTGAGCACCCCATCTGTGCATTCGTCGGATGTTTTGTTGTTCTCAACATGGATGGCAAAAATAGCAACTCTCATGTTAAAAGTGGCTTTTCAGAGCTGTGCTGGAAATCGTACAGAGGCAAAAGAAATCTCTCAAAAACATCTCGCATCAACACAACATTGAAATGGGTGTTAATAAGCTACTCAATTGGCCTGCTATTAGGGACCACCCGCTCGATCTGCACAGCGGCAATATACAGCATATTCCCCAGAGAGGCAGAAAGCTGATTAGAAATTGGAGCTGAAAATGAGAGGCAGTAACAAGGTCTACCTGCAGCCATGCGTGAAGTGTTCATCAATAATTAATTGGGTTGTAGAAAAGAGAACCGCTGAACACAATGGAAGAATCCACTGAGATTGAACGTAGTCACAGAACGGTTCACATTTTACATTTTTTAACATACAAAATGTCAAGCTGTGATGGATTGTGCCAAAACCACACAATGAGATGGTTTTGTGATGTGCTTTTATGTGATTTTGCACATATTAACTATTTAGAACCATGTCATCCTGAAGAATGTGTTTATGTTGAAATAGTTCTTGATTTTTTTCCCACCATTTTGATTTTAAAATCTGAAACTGTCGAAGAACCTCAATATGGATTTTTGGAGCACAACCATCAACTACACATACAACAATAATTAACAGGAACATTACTTTTTTTCTTAAATGTCTTTATACCTGGTTCCCCCTCTAGGGAACTTCAACACTGCGTCTAAACCAGAACGCTAGGGGAATACCTCTAGCGTTCTGGTTAGACGCAGTGTCTTGTTCCCTCTCGGGGTACTATGGTTACATACGTAACCTGAGACCTTCCCCTTCTAGGGAACTTCAACACTGCATCTAACCAGGTGATCCCCTAGCGTTCTGGTTAGACGCAGTGTCTCGTTCCCTCTCGGGGAACTAATGGTTACATACGGAACCTGAGACGTTTTCTAACTTTTTCCAGATTCTCTCCTCTCAGAGATATTGAATTTATCCATATAAATTGTTTATATTATTTATCTATATCCAATTAATATACCTACTCATTTGATTGAATAGATGGATGGATGGATGGATGGATGGATGAATGAATGAATGGATGGATG
>CAIGQQ010027170.1:0-20219 GCA_903798035.1 Danio albolineatus | reverse complement strand
ACATTTTGTTTTTTGCATCTGGCCCTCGGCCCAAAAACTTTGGACACCCCTGTTCTAGAGTGAGGAGGGAGGCGTTTTTTTAATTTTATAGAGAGAGAAGATGGTTTACAGGTGGTTTGTCAAGCCCACTCACTTGTGTGAAGCACACTTCATAAATGCACAATGTTTTTTGTTTTGTTTTTTTTGGGGGGGGAGATATGGAGAGATCGCAATAAATTGCCTGGTGCAAATGTATCAGTAAAACTGTCAGAGAGATGAAAGAGTGTTTTTTACAGGTGGTTTGTCAAGCTCACTCACCAGTGTGAGGCACAGTCAGAATAGCATAATGTTTTGAGGTTGTCTTGTGGTGTAGTATGTGGAGAAGAAGAGGGTGTTCTGGTTTTGTTCACAGGGGTTCAGGTGATTGCGGAAGAAATTGTTTTTAGTAGATGTTTGAATGATACTAGCATACCTGTCAACCCTCCAGTTTTTCCCGGGATTCTCCTGTATTTTACAATTCTATCCCGCTACCATCCCGTAAAGGTATTTTCCCGTATTTCTCCCGTATTTTCAGTCTTTCTCTGAATGGTGGCAATAAACATTAAAGAGCTGATCCTCCCTAAACGCAACTCATACCACCGAACCACCAGGGGGCGCTCATTGATCTCATATGAGAGTTTGTTCTGTGCTTTTGGTTTATTTAGACATGAAACACTTTGAAATAAATATGAAAAACAGCGCGATTCCCTTTCATTTTCATTACAGGTGCCGTCGCTCCTCCTATGCAATCTTCAAAACGGCCATAAAGCGGTGCGTGACTGTCAGCTGACGTGCTCCACAGTGATAAACATACGTTGTTTCCCAAACAGATTCTGTACATGCGATTTGAAGCAGAGCGAAAGTCTGGGTTTTGGGTGCGTGTTTGAACAGACATCACATAATTAATTATAATAACATCTAAAGATGTCGACCTTGGTGGTTTTTTTTTTCCAAACACAACTAAATGAGCTAAATGAGCATAAAAAGTTAGGAAAGCAATCGAATGCTTTCATTATAACGTTATTATAATGTGTTTTAAAGTTACACCTCTGTTATTTAATGTAATCAAACGAAAAATCATAATAAATGAGATTCATTCGCTGCTCTTTAATCAGAATGTGTGACTTATACAGTGAAGAAAAGGGATTAATGAGATTTGATAATTCTATTTTTTTATTAATATTAGTTTTCTAACCCAATGTTTTTTTTTTTTGTTGGGGTGTGGGGGTGGGGTCCCATATTTTCACATCCCAATGTTGAAAGGTTTGAACTAGTTTGATTTTTTATCTGCCTATAATTACTTTATAGCAAAAGTTGACCCAAAAAATTACTTAAGGGTGAGAAAATGATAGATAGTTTTCATTTTGGGGTGAATAGTTTTCATTTTGGGGTTTAAACTATTTCTTTAAAAGTTCTTATTTCTTCTTAAGCTGTCTTATTTTTTTTTTTTCTTATTGTTATTTACTCATTCCTGAATTGTTTCAAACTTGAATTTCTTTTTTTTTTAAATAAACATTTTGACCTGGTATTTTCGTTTTTATTTGTTTTTTAAATAAGAAACATTGATAGTAATAGCACGTAAAACCTCTTCAAAAAACGAACTGGGTGTAAAACAGTTGTTTGCTTTTGTGAATAATATCATCACATATAAGCCAAAAACTGTTGAAATAAAAGAAAAAGCTGACAAATAATATCAGCTATGCATTGAGATTCATTTCAAGTTATGTGAAGCCATTTGATTTAGTCTTGGTTTAGATGAGACAATGAGAGAAATACATTTTAAACACATTGTGGCCACAGTTACAACAACTTTTATTTCCCACGAGTAATAGATAGCAAAGAAAAAATGTGGATATACTCACCAACAAGTAGGGTCAGACCTAGAAAAAGAAAACATTTTTAAAAACACAATCAATAAAGCAAAATTAGATTAACGCCTACTTCTAAAAAGCAAACGTTAACTAAATAGCTTGGCCTTATTTGTGCAAATATGCACAGTAGAAAATGCTGGAATCCACACAATTCCTTCATGTTGTCCCAACAAAACTCAGTGTAAATGTTTTTACAAATTGAAGTAAATTGAACATAAAACGATTACCCTTAAGAATTGTGTTGCTTCAACTCATATTAAATAGTTCATTTGAAGAAGCAGCAAAACTATTTTTGAGTGTATAAGCTTAAGCATACATTCATTCATTTATTCGTTAACAAGTAACATCAAAAACCAAAAGATTAACCTGTCATAAATCAAGGAATATTTATACATATAAGCATAAAAAATAAATAAACAAATAAAAAAAGTTAACGAATAAGGTTTGCTATGCATTGAGATTGATTTCAAGTTAGCGCTGCATGCAAACATTTCTGGTTTGGACCAGATTAATGGTGTGAAATTGATAGTTTTGATGTATGCATCTCAATATGACTGTGTATAAATTACTTGTATGTGACACACACACATGAATTCACACTCGAGAGAACAGTAACACAATCTCTTTACGCACATGGCTGCTTTTAAAGCTCAATGTCCATTAAATGATCTCTGGAGAAGGATTTGGTGCTTTTTTTTCCCCTCAAGCTGCCGTTTCTCAGAAATGTTTTCAGGTTAGCTACACATGGACAGACAGAGCTTAACGTTTACAGCATCTTATTATGTGCTCCATAAAGAAATTTGAGTTAGTTATCATAATACTGTGTGTACATGTATCCTTTATTTGGTCAGGAATTATTCATTAGGACATGTCAATACATATAAAATCTGTGCTTTTAGTTAACTTTGATTTCCGATGACTTATTTACAGTAAAATATCACATTATAGAATATCTATGGAGCCAGATCAGTCTCAAAAATAATAAATTTACAAAATATAATTTATACAACCACAACACAATTCACATTTACAAAATACAGTTCACAAATTGAAAACGCGATCCATAAATACACAAATACAATTTGTAAATTCAAAAAAGTTATTTCATAAATACACAAATTCAATTCATAAATTTAAAATGTGATTCATAAATGCACAAATCCAATTCTTAAATTTAAAACGCAATCTGTCAATACACAAATCCAATTCGTAAATTCAAAACGCGATACATAAATACACAAATCAAATTAATATATTTTTAAATACATGATTTGTAAATACACAAATCCAATTCTTAAATTTAAAACGCGATTCATAAATACACAAATCCAAATCGAAAATTCAAAACGCAATCTGTCAATACACAAATGCAATTCGTAAATTCAAAACGTGATACATAAATACACAAATAAAAATATTTTTTTTAATACACGATTTGTAAATACACAAATTCAATTCTTAAATTTAAAACGCGATTTATAAATACACAAATCCAATTCTTACATTTAAAACGCGATTCATAAATACACAAATCTAATTCGTAAATTCAAAACGCAATCCGTCAATACACAAATCCAATTCATAAATTCAAAATGCGATACATAAATACACAAATCCAATTATTAGAATTAAAACACGATTCGTAAATACACAAATCCAATTTGTAAATTTAAAACACGATTCATAAATACACAAATCCAATTCGTAAAATCTAACACAATACTTTAGACACAAATACAATTCATAAATTTAAAACATGTTTCGTAAATATACAAATCCAGTTCGTAAAATCGAAACGCAATTCTTTAGACACAAATACAATTCATAAATTTAAACGTGATTCATGAAGACACAAATCCAATTCACTTGATGAAAATTACTTTTGAATTCACAAATTGCGTGTTGAATTTATGAACTGTGTTTTGAATTTACAAATTGGTTTTTGTAAATGTGAATTGTGCTGCGCATGTATGAATTTTATTTTGTAAATGTTATAATTTTGAGACTGATCTGGCTCCATAAATATCATACACACACACACACACACACAAAAATCAAGAATAAAATTGGCTTTCTGCTTGAACTGCTTTCTGCTGTCAAACACACACTCTCTGTCTCTCTCTCTCACACACACACACACACACACACACACACACACACACACAAAGTACAGTTTTGAAAACAATCATTTAAGCGAAATGAGATTAAGGTTGTAATATTTGACTCAGAAATAAAAAGGAAAAAAAAAAGAAAAGAGAAAATTGCCATTTACTCATCCTTGAGTTCTTTCAAATTTGAGTTGTACTTGTAATTTCTTGGCCTTTTTAAAAAAAAAATATTGTCCAAAGATAAAAAATGGGCTTTCAAGCATGCAAAATGTGTCTTTAATATTTAAAATAATGACAATCCCACATTTTTACCATGATTTTCATAAGGCACTCACCCACTAAAAAGCATTTGGTGTAATAAACTGTCCATTCGAAATGCTTTTGTAAGGAACCGAACATCACTTAAAATCTGAAAATATATATGAGAATATGACCTCTTTCTGAATCAACCCACTGATACAGTAACAGAAATTCAGCATTACACACAATTTCTGGTTCTATTAGGCCTTGAATCAGCCTACTTTTTTGACTGATTTTATTCGTTCATTCATTTTCTTTCATCCTAGTCTCTATTTCAGAGGTCACCACAGCAGAATAAGCCGCCAACTATTCTGGCTTATGTTTTTTACGTAGCGGATGCCCTTCTAGCCACAACCCAGTACTGGGAAACACCCATACACTCTTGCATTCACACACATACACTACAGCCAATTCAGATTATTCAATTCATAAAGCGCGTGTCTTTGGACTGAGGGAGAAACTGGAGCAGCGGAAGAAAACCCACACCAACAAGGAGAGAACATGCAAACTCCAGAACTCAACTCAGCTGTGAGGTGAGAGTGCTAACTGAGCCACTGTGCCACCCTTTACTGATTTCAAATGATTTTAAAATTACTATTTTTGGTCCTTTTACAAAACCATATTCAGGCTTAGTAAGGGTTTCAGTATAATGTCAATGTTATTTATGTCTATAGAGCTTTATAAATATCCACATTTCTCATTTTAAATTTGGAAGAAAAGTCATCGGTAGTTTACATAGTAAAAAATAGGAAAAAATTTAAGATAATTAATTATAAAAAAGGGCATCACGGTAGCACAGTGAGTAGCACCATCGCCTCACAGCAAGAAGGTCGCTGGTTCGAGCCTCGGCTGGGTCAGTTGGCATTTCTGAGTGGAGTTTGCATGTTCTCCCCGTGTTGGTGTGGGTTTCTCCCACAAGTCCAAAGACATGCGCTATAGGTGAATTGGGTAAGCTAAAATGTCCGTAGTATACTGTATGTGTGTGAATGAGTGTGTATGGATGTTTCCCAGTGATGGGTTGCAGCTGGAAGGGCATTCGCTGCATGGAACATGTGCTAGATGGGTTGGTGGTTAATTCCGCTGTGGCGACCCCGAATTAATAAAGGGACTAAGCCAACAAAAAATGAATGAATAATTAAAAAAAAAAAAAACTATAATACTTGTAACTATAAAAATTAATTATAATTAATTAATTCAAACTATATACACTTTAATAAATTTAAATTGTAAATTGAAAGTAAATAAACTGGAAAATATACAGACACACACACACATAAATGAACAAACAAACAAACAAACAAATTAATAAATTCCCTAGAGCCCTAATTCTCCTCCTCTTAATGAAAAGATTAATGGATAAATAATTATAAATACATTATACCACATATGAATGAGTAAACATTAAACAACACTGAATAAACCACGTTTAGTAAAATATCTACAGTGTATTTAACATGAATTAACAATGAGTGAATTAAGTAGCTGATTTTTTATTTATTTTTTACTGCAATTGCAGTTTAAACAAAACGCTTATTAAAAATACATGTTAGCTCAGGTTTATTAACACCAACAAATGCAGTAAATAGTTAATTCTTTAACAGAAAACAATGACTACCCATAATGCTAATGTAAACAGTGAGCTACTTTTCCATCTGAACATTTTGCAAAGAGACTTACAGCAGAATTAAATCAGGAGAATTATTGCCCCAAACACGTTCATTAGGCTCGTGGTCTCCGAGTGATGATGTGTGCTGTAAAATCACTGTATTTCTCTTTATTGAATTACACGATAACACACGACCCTTTCCGTTTCATATTACACTGCTGTCTGTCTGACAGGTGGTCGAGGCTGCGCTCAAATAAGTGTGATCTCGTAAGGTCAGGTGCGTTTCCTCACTATGGCAAGCCATTTTAGCATTTAATATTACTAGTATCCAGTTCTTGACATTAACTTTTTTGATCACCAGCCACTGTGGCTAGTAGTTTTTCACTGTTACTAGCCACTCGCCATTTTCACTAGCCACAATTTTGTTGCTGGGAAAATATATTTTATATGCAGATATTTGACTTTGGCATGTTAAAATTACTTTCCCGATGACTTCCGGTTATGGCGGCCACCTGAGAAGACGTGCCTCACGCTGCTCTGCCCCAACTATTATAACTTTCTACTAAAAACATTCATATAAGCAACAAAACGTGTTAGAATAAGGTTGGTGTGAACGCCACAATGTCGAAGTCTGCCAAGTTAAATAAAGAAAATAGTAAATCGTCAAGACAGCCGAAACTAACAGATTATCGTGTCTGTGGTGAAACACAGAAGGGTAACGAGGAAGCCGCGGTGGATGAGTCTAATGGAGAGGGCACAGTTGAAGGAGCGAAAGCGGACGATATACTGGCTGCTATAAACTCACTAAAGACAGACTTTTCATCAAGATTTGATGGAATCTTGGCGGCGATTGAAAGTATGAGAAAGGAGATAAGTGATTGTGGTGAACGAGTGTCACAGGCGGAATTGCGGATTTCAAACGTAGAGGATGACGTTGCCCACCTGCAAACCAAAGTAAATAAACTGGAGTCAAAGAACAAAATTTTGGAGGATAAACTTGTGGACTTGGAAACCAGATCGCGTTCAAACAATTTGAGATTGGTGGGCCTCCCGGAAGGCGCCGAGGGAAGAGACCCATGCTCCTTTTTGGATAAGTGGATTCCAGAATTACTGAATGGTATCGCTTTGCAGTCCTCATGTATCATCGAAAGGGCACACAGAGTCAGACCAATGAGAGACCCAAAGGCGCCGCCGCGAACGCTGATAATGCGGTTCCTAAACCACAAGGATAAGCAGGCAGTCATCACAGCTGCACGGGCCAAACAAGACATTCGGTACAAGAACCAGCAAATAAGGTTTTTTTCTGATTTGGCAACTGGAATACACCAACGGCGGAAGCAGTTTGACCCGATACGTCAGGAACTGCGCGACTTGGGCATTCGACACGGAGTGATTAACCCAGCCAGGCTGCTGGTAACATACAAAGAACAAACTCGTACTTTTCAAACGGCAGACGAAGCGCGAGAATTCATAAACAAAATTAAGGAAGACACTTGCACCACTTTAAAAAAAAAAAAAAAAAAAAAAAAAGGTTGGACTATTTAAGAATGAAGCTATTGAAAGTGCATTGATATCCGAAACCTTTATCAGGTAATCAAAATATATTGTAATTTCTGAAGCCTATACCAGGTTATACTATTACAAAAAATATATATATATACTAGATAGTCAGACACAAAAGGAAATATGTGTGAAACGGATAGACTACAGTAACGTTATACTGGTTGCAGACGAGTGTTAATTGTTAAAAGAGGTAGCGGCAGTGAGGGTTCAGTAAAAGGGATTATACAGAGTGGTTTGACTGATCCTCACTAGTGTGGAACAGTTCTTAGCTATAACAGGAATCAGGATGTTTCTAGGGGAGATCCCACAGAAGTGGGAAAGGGGTAGTTCATGTTCAATGTGTTGGATGTGGGTTCGTACATCCAAGTTCGTCGTGCTTCTCTGTATTCTTAATTTCATAATACAAGGTAATCTATTTTTTTCATTGGTAAAAAATGTCTCCAGGAGTATCCCTTAATTTTGTTTCCTGGAACTGCAGAGGCCTACGACAACTTAAAGTAAAACAAGTCATGAACAAACTAAAAGATATGGATTCTAAAATAGTGTTTCTACAGGAAACACACCTACTAGAAAATGATATTATCAAAATAAGAAGGAGGTGGCAGGGTAGTGTGTTCTCAACATCATTTTCATCCCAGGCTAGAGGAGTTGTGACCCTTATTCATAATACAGTACCATTTCATGTAAAACAAATACTTAAAGATAAGTTTGGGAGATATTTAATAGTTCAAGGGTCTCTACTATCAGAAAGTTTAAATCTGGTAAATGTCTATGGCCCCAATACAGATGACCCTAAATACTATGTAGATTTATTTTTTACACTGTCAGCATTACCAGGATTATTTATTATAGCTGGAGATTTTAATTGTACACTAAATCCATGTCTGGATAGATCCACAGGATTGGACGAGACGCATAAAAAAGTAGAGCAGAAATTATTAATTTAATTAATGAATTTAATCTGCTGGATATTTGGAGAGAAATGAAACCACAAACAAAATCATATTCTTGTTACTCAAATGTGTTCAAGACATACTCTCGCATCGATTATTTTCTAATTTCCTCAGAACTACGGGCCAAAATTCATAACAGCTTCTACGATAAAATTGTGATTTCAGATCATGCCCCATGTTGTATAGAATATGTGGATAGAAAATTGACAAAGGACCCAACTAGATGGCATTTTCAGCATAAATGGTTACAAGATGAAAACTTTGTGACATATATAAAAAAACAGATTGAAGAATTTTTTTAAATTAATACTACACAAACATCTGCATGTATAAAGTGGGAAGCTTTTAAAGCTTTCCTCAGGGGACATATTATTAGTTACGTAGGTTCAAAATCAAAAAAGATAAAAGAGAAGAGAATACAATTGGGACATAGAATAAAAACTCTTCAAGGAAAAGTTTATGAGAAGAATGATCTACAAATTCAAAATGAGTTAATGATTTTAAGGGCTGAATACAACAAGCTATCTGCTTTTAGAGCTGCCTCCAGTCCTTTGAGACTAAAGCAATCTTTTTTTGAGCAGGGAGATAAATCAGGTCGACAGTAGAAATCCTAACTAACAGAAATATTTCCAAACCAATAAAAATTGATAAAGGATGCCGACAAGGTTGCCCACTCTCTCCTTTGTTGTTCACACTAGCAATTGAACCCTTCGCAACTACAGTACGCTCACATCAGCAATACTCTGGAATAACGCTAGGACCAACAGAACATAGAATAGCCTTGTATGCTGATGATGTCATTCTATTTATGTCAAAATTAAGTAAATCGATTCCAGCTGTGGTACAAATAATTAAAACATTTGGCAATATCTCAGGATATAGGATCAATAAAACAAAATTCTCCATATTAATCTTAAATTCAGATGAAAGAAAGAATCCAAATGTAGAGGCATCTCAATTTGGAGTTGTTGAACAGTTTAAATATTTGGGTGTACAAATTTTACCAAGATTAGAAAATATTGTTGATGCTAATTATACATCTTTAATGACAAAAATTAATGAATCAATTGATAGATGGATGTCACTACCAGTTTCTATAATTGGAAGAATTAATATTTTAAAAATGAACATACTACCCAAACTACTTTATTTATTTCAAAATATTCCATTACCTCCACCTTCAGAACTATTTGCAAAAATAAAAACCATGTTTGTTAGATTTATGTGGAATAATAGGAGGGCAAGATTACGTTTGTCTTTGTTATACCTGCCATTTGACAGAGGAGGCTTAAAATGCCCAAACTTACTATGGTACTACTGGGCGGCACAGCTGAGGTCTATTATGTTCTACTTCTCAACAAGTGAATCTCCACATTGGATAGAAATGGAATCTTACAATTTAAGCTTACCTCTTCCCTCATACATTTATTCAGACACGGCAAAAAAACTACGCAAACAAACTAAAAACCCAATTGTAAAACACATGTTAAAGATATGGTTTGATGTACAAACATATCTAAAAAATTCACATTCACTGTCTCAATTTAGTCCAATATGGGGTAATCGATCCTTTGTACCAGGAAGATCAGATGCAACATTCAAACTGTGGGAGTCGAAAGGACTTAAAATTATTCAAAATCTTTACTTGACAGATTCGGATAAAATGATGTCCTTTGAAGAGCTGAGGCTTAAATTTAACCTTGATAAAAAACATTTTTTCAAATACCTTCAATTAAGAAGTTTTGTTAAAGCAAATCAAGATAATGATCTTAATAGACCTCCATATTCCTCTTTAGAAAATATGATGATAAAAGATAATCTGAGAAAAGGTATCATATCAGAATTTTATGGTTTACTGACAATGAATTCGCCCGAGAATTCATATTGCAAGTTGAACGCATGGAAGGAAGATTTGCGGTCAGAGTTTTCGGATGAAGATTGGGAAGAAGCATGCACTAAAGCTCACACTATGTCTATAAATTCACGTCTTAAACTTATACAATATAAATGGATAATGCGGACATATGTAACACCAGTACAATTAAATAAATATAATAAGAATATACCAGATATTTGTACAAAGTGTTTGGAAGCTAGAGGAACCTTGTTTCACTGTATTTGGCAGTGCACAAAGATTAAATTATTTTGGGAAGAGGTAAGAGTCATAAGTGAAAAAATTATTTCAAAACAAATTCTCCTCGACCCAAAGCTTTATTTGCTGGGCTTATATCCAGAGGACTCGAATTATAGTAGAAGCGAACAAGTATTTATAGACCTCAGCTTGCTTTATGCCAAACGATGTATAGCTTTGCTATGGACAAAGCAGCAAAGACCAAACGCTACTCAATGGATAAGACAAATGTTGTCAAGTCTGCCGTTAGAAAAAATAACCTATATACTAAAAGCTAAACAGCGTGTATTTGAAAACATATGGAGTCCTTTCATTAGTTATATCAAAGAAATGGATATAACAGAGGAAGAAGTTGATGAATAATTTTTTGATGGACAAAGCAGTTCCAGCTTTATAGTTCAGTATTGATATATTCTTCAATATATGTTTGCTGTACTTAGTACTCAATATGATTATAATTGTCATGTTTGAATAGATTACCATTAACAACAAAAGAGGAACAATTTTACTTTTATTTTTATTTATTTTTTGTTTGTTTGTTTGTTTGTTTGTTTGTAATATAATTATGTATATATATCCTTATTCTTTTGTATACTTTGTAAATGCAACAAGGTTATTGTTGGAAAAAATGTTAGAAAAATGTTGTATTTCAATGTGTAAAAACTGAAAATGAAAAATAAAAATATTATGGAAAAAAAAATTACTTTCCCATGTGTTTTTCTATTTGCGTCCTCGTTCATTTCACTGTTTGTGTATGAGCTTACTCGATGAGCATGAGCAAATGGGTTGTGCTTTCATAAAAAAAAGTGTTGCATTGCAATTCGTTTTCTTTCACAGGACTTTTCAGGGCTCAACACAATAAGGATTTACCAATTTTTCTCTGGCCACACCAAACTAAAATATTTCCTTGCCACAAATTTTAAATAATGTGTCAAAACAAGCAAAATACTGCTGTATACATACATTTTTTACTAAACAACACAGTTGACATTTCTCACACATCTCAAACTATGCACAGTGTCTGTTCTGGCTCAAGATCCCAGATCACCAGATAACTATGCATACAACAACATATTAAAGCAATATTATTGTAAAGGATGATTATTAAACTATATGGTCACACTTGATTTTGATGGTCTGTTAGTGGAATTAAGATGCATTGCATCTACATGCCAACTAATTCTCATTAGATTATAAGTAGACTGTTAGGTTAGGGTTAGGGTTGGGGTTAGAGTAAGTTGACATATACTTGCAAAGTATCTTATAGTGAGTTAAATGTCTGTTGAAGGCGCAATATCAGGGGATATTAAGCAGACAGTCTACTAATACTCAAATTGACCATCAAAATAAAGTGTTACCAACCATATTCCTTTTTCACTGCACTAAAATGACATACTACAACAAACACTGCGTGTGCTGATAATAAACTCACCTCTTGGTCATAGACATGCACACGTCGTCTTGCGTTTGCTTGTTGAGGAAGCCGTTAAATGCCGTTAGCACCACCTGCTGGTGAGGACGTCTAACAGCAGACAGTGATCTTGGATCGGTACTCTATTGCTTTTCCTGCAGTTCCCGGATGTAATGTCAAATTTCAACAGCCGAATTTGAACCACTGAATTTATGGAAGCGAATTTTTGAACTGAAATAAAATGAACTGAAAATTGCCTTTTGAATAATATATATCGTATTTTTAAACAGTACTGAATATTTTGGAAGTGAATTTTGGAAGGCGAATTATGAAGTATTGAATTTAAGTATGACAATGTGTGCAAAATATTTTTAGTTAAAATATTCACAGCTTAAATAAACAACAATGTTCAATTTCGGGACATAAAAATACAAACCCTGGCAATTCATGTCATTAAAGGGGTTACACCAAAACACATTTTTTGAGCTGTTGACAGTCATATAGGTGTCCTATGCTGCTATAAACACTATTAGGACACGTATATTTCGCTAAAGAGTGAAAATAGGTTGTTTTTGCGTTATTTCGAGCAAATTCGTTCTTCCAGTTTGAAACTGATTTTTCAAACCGGAAGCTGCGTCACGCCGATGAGATCCATGTGTGTATTCCAGCATGTAGAGTGGACGTCTGTGCCGGCGAGTGCATCCTGACGTCTCTGAGCGTGCAGCATTAATTCATGAGAAAGACTTGGTTCGAACCAACCAGCGCGCTCTATTGTGTACGCGACGCAACTTCATTAATATTCATGATCGCTTCGAAGATTGTTTGTGCCTGTTAGTGTTCAGTCGGCAAGGAAGCGCCACGCTGTGTTGCTAAAACAAGTGGAAGAAGAATTGTTTGGAGACACAGGTCGCCAGTGTTGTGTTTATGTGCTGCAACGAAGGTTTTGGTTTCATTTCCCACTATGAGAGCGCAGCTGGACTCCCAACCACGCGCAGCAGAAACTTTTTTTTTTCCGCATCTGGAAATGGTGAAATCCGTATTTACCGCTCGTCTTCTTTAAAACAAATACAGCTCCAGTTCATGTTTATTGTCCTGTTTTTGGTGAGTACGCAATCTGTGCTCTTTGTTTGTATATTCAGATGGGAAAGTTAGTTTCGTCAGCAGTACTGTTTCAGTATTTATAGACATACCTTAGTCAAAATGATTAGAACTGTTACTGAGTGTACAGCACGCTAACATCACTAGAGTATTATAGACTGAAAGATCCGCTGTAAATGGTGCTCTCCAAGTGGAAAAATATAAACCCCGCCGTATTTTGTGACAGGATAGTGTATACACACACGGCTTTCTGACGCTACCTACCGAGAGCATAAGTTACTGAGAAATGCGGAGGGTTTATTTCTCTCATACGCTGCGCGGTATCAAACACTCCATTAAAAACGCACTCTTAGCAGTTTCTCGCATCTCGTTTGTCACGGGGGGGCATGCAAGAAATGTTCCTGGATTAAAGAGAAAGTGCCGTTAAAGTCGATAAATTAATAATTTGCCAAATAATTCGATTACTGACGTCCATGTAAACACAGTCACCGTCTTTCTCCTCTGCGTCTGTGTGTTTATTGTGCCTCTGTGAACATCAGCGCGTGCACAAATGGAAACTCCCATTTTTATGCAAAACCTTCCCTCTTTCTCCTTCCCCGACACTCCTACCTAAACCGAGCTGGACACACCCACTTTCCTGAGCTTTTCCAAACTAGAGGTGTGAACTGGTTAAGACTGGGGGGGTTTGTGGCCCTTTAAAATGCGAGCACTTGTTAATTCAATGCATTATTTTTTTCAGTTAGTGTTATTCGACAAGCTTTTTAATTCAATACTTTTGGCATTGATTTGTTCCATAGGGAAAAAATTACAAAAATTAAAAATGACTATGTCAACAAAAAACATAAAAAGTGATGCGCCATGCAGGGAATTCTGGGAAAGTCTAGATTGACTTATTCACCGTATATATTAATGAAACATACTGTTAACAAGGTTACGGACTTTCACCTTTGAAATCACGGCCATTTTTACAGTGTACAGTATGAACTATCAAGGAATGAAACACAGTAGTTTACCATAAAATGTAAAATTTATCTAAAAAATATATTTTTAACAGTAAAACCCCACAGCTGCTGTCCTTTTTTTACCGCAAGTTCATACTTTTTAAATCACAGTAATAGGTAATGAATAAGTAATAGTACTAGTAGAAAATATACTACTGTAAATGAACACTAGTACACCATTTAGAGATTAAACATTAAATACGCTTGCCATAATCTCACTTTACAGTCAAACCCCAAAAACGAGGACTCAAATCCAGTCTCTTCTGCTGAAGGAAGGAGCGCCAGAAGGGAGAGACTGAACTCTTCTAATGAATACATACATTCGTCGCAGATTGTTACCCGCTTTTTTTTTTTTTTTTCCAGATTACATTGGGCACCTTGTTGCCAAGACAACAGCAATTAGCAAGAACTGGGTTACCAGGCAGACAGTGGCTACAACAAAGTACCCATCGTACCCATGGTAACCAGGGTCAGGCCGGCAGCTCGGGCTTCGCTTCACATCGCATGTGGTATGAAATGTATGCATTCTGGCCTTATATCATCATAAAGGTTGATAACGCGACATATATGTGTTGCAAACACTAACATATGGTCCGCTGCCTCCTCTAATAATTAACCTCGGGTTAATGTTTCACCGAAGCAACTGACTGACTGGTGAATTTCTGTTGCTATTTGTACTGCTCATTCAGCGTTAATACAAACATTGACCTTTTTTGAAGCGCTTTAGTCAGCTGGAAGTGAATGATCTGCAGCATTCTTTATTAATAAATGCAGACCGCCAAACATCTCTAAATATAACGATTTCACAATGTGATGATTTAGATACAACTTATATCACTATTAATGATCAGAGATGGACAGTAAGCACACTTTGGAAAGTATTGGTACAGTCAAAATAGGCTTTTACTGCTTGTTCGAACTACTTATTTAAATTGAGCTTTCAATTTTACGTTTTTCTGGGGGGCAACTTAATTGTTTTAAGTTCAATCTACATAAATCTACATAAAGTTAGTGTACACTGTAAAAAATGCTGGGTTCTACACAATTGATTTGTATTGGGACAACATGAAGGAATAAAGTCAGGTTATTAGTTTTTAAAATTGTAAGTGGACTGAACATAAATTAATTAAGCCTCCCTCCCCAAAAAACTCTCAAGAATTGTGTTGTTTCAGCTCAATTTAAAGGTGCCCTATAATAAAAATTTGGGTACACCAAGGCATAGTAGAATAATAGATCAGTTATGAAAATGGGCACACTGTGAGCCTCAGACAACAGTTTTCTCGTTCTCACGTAAATTCCACGAGTGCAAAAGCCAGTGGACAATGGCCAATCAAAAGACACTCACTGGCCATGACCTCCTCATTTGCATGTACACTAGGGCTGTGCAATATGGACAAAATAATCATATTGCGATTTTTGGAACGAATATTGCGATTGAGATTTTATTTGCGATTTTGGCAGCTGTTTTTGCTTTTTCAAACAAGCTACATACATGCATGCTTAATGTACTCAGTGCACAAGAAGTGCATAACAAAACATTTCACAATCAAATAACATAGTATTACGTTTAATAAATAAAACTGTAGTAAAACTGTCTTCAAAACATACAACATGAAATAAATGAAGATTAACTAACCTCAACTCTAGTTAAACACATACTGTACACTGTAGTACTAACTGCTTGATAAACAAAACTGTAATAAATTGTCTTAAAAACAGAAAACATGAAAAAATAAAGAGGAACTAAACTCAATTCCAGTCATAACAAAAAATAAAAACTAACGTAAAATCAAAACCACTGGTTCTCCTGTTCAACTTCATCATGCGTGGAGTGAGCTCTGATTGGTTAACATCTTTCTCCCGCTCAGCTTAGCTGTAATCGCCCGGTGTGCTGCGTCTGCTCTGATTGGTTAACATATT
Organism: Danio albolineatus; assembly: GCA_903798035.1. Taxonomy (NCBI): domain Eukaryota; kingdom Metazoa; phylum Chordata; class Actinopteri; order Cypriniformes; family Danionidae; genus Danio; species Danio albolineatus. The sequence continues at coordinate 4,239 of CAIGQQ010027170.1, read as the reverse complement.
AAAATCACGCACACAAGAACGTGAACAGAAGTCAAAATAAATTAATAGATAAAATTGCAGCCTTTACGATTTAGAAATTGCATGTGCTTAAATCGAGATTTTTGTGACACCTACTTTAGGTCATTCATCCAGAGGTCATAATAAGCAGATGACGTCATCAAGAGCTCTGAGATCATAAAAAAACTCAGATCATTAATATGCACGCATCAGGCTTTGTTTGACGAGTCAAACTTTTTCTAGTGATACAACATTGATAATTTTCCTCATTTAATTATTTTTAAGCATATATTTCAGTTGCTATGTATGTGAGACTTTTATTTTGAATACGTGAGCCCCAAATTGTTTACTATGCGTTACTGGGCAACGACAGCATGAGACATGTTTCAGTATCGCCTCAGGATGCAAAATGCAAGATTTACAGATTACATATTTAGTCATCTCCACTGTGAAGAGACAAAAGGTATGTTTAGTTGCATCTTTTGTTAATCTATCATGTTTATTGTGAAATTTGATGCAAATGTTTCAACAAACACATGTAGACTGCTGAACCATGTCAAATCACTCAGCTCATGCAGAGGTTGATATTAATTCTTGGCTGTGTTTTCTTTGACTATAGCTTTAAAACATAACGTGACACATCTTATCTCTTATTTGTCAAGTTTAACTAAACAGTTTAAACAGATCTGCTAAACAAAATAGGTTAACGACACTTTGATTGGGTTTATATTTGTCCATGCTCTGTGTGTGTCTCTGTAAGAGCAGCAGAGCTCATTAATATTCACTTCACAAACCATATATGGTCAATTATGGACCTTCTGATGCTAGGAGTATTTTATAGAGTAATAAATGAGCTTATTAAACCGTTTTTGGAGATTTTTTGAACTTACTGAAGCCATAAACCTACTATGTGGATTTCAGAGAACAATTTAACTATATATATTATATATGTATCATTTTAGGAAACTTTTATTTAACTTTTATTTCACATTACAAAAAATACTGTACTTTTTACTCTAATAAATGTGAAACTTATTTAACCGAAAAAAATCACGTGTCAGTAAACCAGATAAATTAGTTTACAAAACGGACTTAATCATTTCGTAAATAGGACAGATCTCATTGCATCTGTTCTAGAGCCAACAATTCACCAATTCAAATGATCTGTTCAGAGAGAGTCATTGGTTAATGATTCACCGATTTAAATTATCCAGTCAGACAGATGGTGCGTTCCAAACGGGATATGTTGATCTCTGAAGGGCACTTGTTAAAGTGTCATTCCAAACTGAAGTGCTCAAAACTGGTCACTTCGAAGGGTCCTATGCAAGTATTTCAAAGAATACAACCCATGGACTCTTCAGGCTCCCGTGATCCGTTGGCAGGGGAGTTGTTTAGTATCAAACAACAAGTACCATTCGGAAAGGATCTGGGCCTTAATTCCTTTGTAAATGTGAACTCTGGAGGATAAACCCAGTCAAAAGTATTAGGACAAAGGAATTAGCCCTTCTGAATGGAATGCAGTGAGAGTCTGGAGTTAATAATTCACTGATTCAAATGATCAGTTAAGAGAAAGTCAGCAGTTAATGTTTCGCTTATTGAAATGATTTAGTCATAAAAAGTCTGGAGTTAACGATTCACTGATTCAAACGATCAGTTCAGAGAAAGTCTGCAGTTAAAGACTCAATAATTGAAATGGTTCCGGCAGAGTCTGCGCTTAACTTGGACTGACTCAAATGATTCAAATGATGTCAGATTTAAGTAATTTTGAGTAATGAGGTGTTCTCTAAGTTCAAGAAATCAAGAACCCTAAATTCACATTTTAGCATAAAAGTTTTCCTCATGATGTTGTGCTTGTAAATTTAACTGTTTCTGTGGGTAAAGAACCAGATTAGATGGTTAAACACCGAAAAAAACAGTAATGAAGTTTCTGTTTAAGTTACAGATTTTGGGGAAAAAAAAGAAAAAAAGAAGAAGAAAAACCCAAGTAAAACAAAAACCCTAAACTTTTTTAGGAACACAAGGAAGCGTTTAAATAAATTTAAAATTAAATATCATACAAAATAGTTCTTTAGGATGCTGCAGTTAAAAAAATAGAACTGCTTCTTTGTTTAAAGATTCTGGAAAAAAAAATTGTTCCAGAAATCGAGTAGTGAGGTGATTTTACAATTACAGATTCGAAAAATAAATACTCAAGCTTCAATAAATCTAAAACAAAATAAAATATCAAATTTCTTCAGGATGCTACAGTTTTAAACAGAAGTGCAATTTTATTTTAGTTTTTACTTAAGAAAACAAATGAATGAGGTGATTTTACAGTTACAGATTAGAAAAATAAATCTTCAAACTTCAATAAATCTAAAACTAAATAAAATATCAAATATAAAATTTCTTCAGGATGCTACGGTTTTAAACAGAAGTGCTATTTTACTTTAGATTTTACTTAAGAAAACGATTAATGAGGTGATTTTACAGTTACAGATATGAAAAACAAAAAGGCGGGAAATTAAGCACCCAAAACTTAAACACAAGGAAACGTTTCAGTACATTTAAAATAACATTAAATAGTTCTTTAGGATGCTGTAGTTTTAAATAGAACTGCTACTGGTAGTTTAAAGATGCTGTGAAGAACCATTTTTTAGTTCCAAAAAAGTGAGTAGTGCAGTGATTTTACAGTTACAGATTCGAAAAATAAATCTTCAAGCTTCAATAAATCTAAAACTAAATAAAATATCAAATATCACATTTCTTCAGGATGCTACGCTTTTAAACAGAAGTGCTATTTTACTTTAGATTTTACTTAAGAAAACGAATAATGAGGTGATTTTACAGTTACAGATTTGAAAAACAAAAAGGCGGGAAATTAAGCACCCAAAACTTAAACACAAGGAAACGCTTCAATACATTTAAAATAACATTAAATAGTTCTTTAGGATGCTGCAGTTTTAAATAGAACTGCTACTTTAAAGATTTTGTGAAGAGACATTTTTTAGTTCCAGAAAGTGAGTAGTGCGGTGATTTTACAGTTACAGAATAAAAAAAAAAGGGTGGGAAAAAGGTATAAAACACCCTAAACTTGAACACATAGAAATGCTCCAATACAAATTCAAATAAAATATCAAATAAAATAATTCTTGTTTTCAATAGAACGGCTACTTAAAGATTCTACGATGAACTGTTTTTTTTTTAGTTCCAGTAATGAGGTGATTTTACAGGAACATTTTGATAAACAAAAAGACGGGAGACTAAAAAAAACAAACATTTAAGAATAAAAAGTTTCTCTAGCAGAAGTTGGTTCTTAACCAAACTTAATTTCTTTAAACTAGGACATCAAACCCACATTCACACAAAGATTCAAAAAAAGTTTCAGTGTTCTCAGAAACTCAAGTTTTACCATTTCCTGAAATCCTACCTTTTATACTGAATTTAGCTTAATAATCAAGCTGCGTTGTATTTTTTTTTTCTATTTCTTTTTTTATTATTTTACAATAGGGGTCAGTCTATTTTTTTCCTCAAAGAGCGCACACACACCCAGCTAAGGCCATATCCCTCCCACTCTCATGTCCAGAGGCTTCCCCCAGGTGTCCAGAGGGCGTCAGAATGTGTTCAATTAGCTTGTGTAACCAGAGGCAGGGCGGACACTTAATCCCACAGCACCTGCTGCCTCTTCACAGGTTAACCCCAGTCAGCCATGTCACCGACCGAGACTGGATATCACACGTCAGCCCAGCGCAGTGGCCCTGGATTTACTTTGGCCGTCTGATTGGACGTGATCTCCAAGCCGGCCGACCGGCAAGCAGCTGGACACCTAATTAGGCGGCCGAATAAACCCAGATGAAGTTTTTCAGGTGACTCGCGACCGCTCTGCATGCGAGGTTGCTGCCATTTGTGCAGAGCTAATTAACACAAAATAAGTGGCCGATTGTAAGTTTGAAGAGTCTGTACTTACAGAAAAAAAAGAAAAGAGGAACAGTGTTACAGGGTTATCAAACACTTGCCACCTGGGTCACTTCAAGGGATGAGGGCAAGGGCAAATGCAGGACATGAAGACAAAATAATACAATTTAAACATAAAGTTCAACAAATATATGCATGAAAATAAAAATATAGATCTAAACGTAAGGGAACGAAATACTGAAGTATTCTTAGGAGAGAGAATACAATTGATTCAATCATGAGAACAACTTCTCTCACTGAATATTGTGATTCATTGGATTTACTCATTTTTATTTTAAGGTAAGTGGT
>CAIGQQ010027169.1:0-11269 GCA_903798035.1 Danio albolineatus | reverse complement strand
TATATATATATATAATTTATTAATTAATTTTTATTTAAAGTTTAGGTGTGCTTACTGTATTCAAAAACCCCCTATTGATAAACAGTAGAACTGGGCATTGAATAAACCCAAAACTCTGTATGAAAATCTGTGTGTAGAGTATGAAAATAAAGACATTTTCATACACTAACAAAAATTTTAAATAACAGCAACTACTGTGCAGCCTCAGATCATCCTGTGATTTATGTACAAAATCAATGATAACTCTGTAAAAATAGTTATTGGATTGAATAAATAACTCAACGTTTCTCATTTATCCTTTTATTCTTCCTCCGTGTGTGTGTGTGTGTGTGTGTGTGTGTGTGTGTGTTTCTGTATTTGTTAAGTTCGGACTCAACTGAAGTTATAATTAATTGCATTTAATCGTTTATTAATGTAATGAGTGTGAGCGTTTTGTTCAGATTGACCAAAAGAACGCAGTGTTGAGACGCGCATGCGCAGTGACATGTAAGACACGCCCACTCACAGGGCCGCCAAAATCCAAATAAAGAGTCTAATATTAGTTCTATGATTGAGCGTTGTGTTACTGCTATTTTCAAAGCTAGTATAACTATTTCTAAAATAAAGTTACCCTCAGGAACAAACATCAAATAAAGTAAACATTAGCTGACAGTAATGGACGCTGAATTATCAGCAACAACAACGCGAAAAATTAGCATTTTTAGCAATGTCTAGAAGCCCGAAGCCACCAGAGAAGAGAAGTGAGGAGGGAGAAAAACGAGGGAAAGACAGAGGTAAGTTAATCAGACTGTTTAGGTAATTACGTTTTAGGCCTCGTAGGCTGCTAACATTAGCAAACATGTCAAGCTAACGAGCGTTAATGTCAGTGTTAGGCTACCTACTCTATTACAGTGTTTATATAAAGTTTGGCATTACTACACTCAGGATGTAAAGTGTCAAATGCGATTTTGATATTTTATAACCCACATCCCACTATAGTTTTATATTTGTGCAGTTTGATGGTTTTATTGTTTTAAAACTATTTTGAAAGCAATAATTATAGTGAAAATGCTATAATTACACAAATAACCCTGTTTTAAAATGTTTGAAAAGCTATAAAAACTTTGTTTAAAAAAAAGAAAATGTTATTTTTTATTATCTGTATTTGGCGGTTCATTCCGCTGTGTTATCATTCCCTGATAAATGCGACTAAGCCGAAGGAAAAGGAATGACTGAATATCTGTATTTCTCAGTGTCTTTATGAATTGAGGAGGGGAAAAAAAGGATAGTTTAGTGGAAATTTGCTGCCATCTGCTGGAAAACAAACACTTTAGGCAGGGGTGACCAACCCTGTTCCTGGAGATCTACCTTCCTGCAGATTTCAGCTCCAACTCTGAAACACACCTGAACTAATTAGGACCTGAAGAGCACTTGATAATTACAGGCAGGTGTGATTGATGTAGGTTGCAACAGAAATCTGCATGAAGGTAGATCTCCAGGAACAGGTTGGTCACTGCTGCTTTAAAATGTGTAGTGAAAATGACAGTCAGAGGTCTCAAGCTCAGTTCCTGGAGGACTACAGCTCTGCACAGTACAGGTGTTCAAGACTACTATTACACAGGTGTGAGTTGGAGCTGGTTGAAGCTATGGGTCGTTCTTGAACGATTCGTTCATTTTAAATGAATCTTTAATTAGTGGTGCAAAGCGAGGCTTCATGAAACACTGAAACAGCCGAAGCTTTTGTCGAAGCTTCAAAGCCCGTCTCTGTGTATTATGTATTGCTCTGGGAAAGGTTCAGCAAAGAAACAGTAACACTAATTGAGGTATTAAACCCTACGCTGTACAATCGAGGCTTCAAGTTATTTAGCGAAGTGGCGAGAGTCCCTGACCGAAGTGCCTCCTGCACGGGTTCGAATCCAGGGTGATGTCAGTATTTAATTGCTCTGTTCTCGTAACGTGTTTTGTTTTAACATTGGTCTGACATCTGCATGAACATTTTGTGAATAAATATGTCTTGTTTTGGTCATAAAAAGACATTAATGAAATACATTGAGTCATAACTTCAAAGTCAGGATTCGAACTCTGGAGGTGGAGCACAGCTACTCTGTGGTGCGCCATACCTGTCAACATTGGGGTGTGAAAATAAGGGATTTACCCCCCTCCCCTCAACAAAAAAGTTAAGAAAATTAACATTAATAAAGAAAAAGATTTATCAAATCTCATTAACATTTTCTTCACTGTATAGCTCACACATTCTGATTAAAGAGCAGCGAATGAATCTCCTTTATTATGATTGTTCGTTTGAAGGTACAGTCTTTTTAACTACAGTGGTCCGAACTGTAGTTCTGCCGAAGGACTAAAAAGTGATCAGTATGATGGTAAAAAACTACATTCTAGTCAAACCATCCTTCTGCAATCTTATATCAAAAACGGAAATAAGGGCAATATTAATAGCTTTAAATGTGGGAGAGCGTTGCTATTATGTGATTATATTGTATTGCAATATGGAACCATTAAATGTTGATGTTAAATCAAAAGTAATTGACAAATACTTGAAAATGAGATGATTTAATGACAGTAATTGTCTATGGTTAACTGAATTAGTTACAAATAACTGTATAAAACAATAAAACATGAAATGATAAAACATATGATAATAATTGTACTCAGCTTAAATGTAAATTAAAGTTACCTGAGAGAGAGAGAGAGAGAGAGAGGGAGAGAGAAAGATAGCGAGTTGGGAGAGAGCCAGAGCAGGAGAAGAAAGAGGCCAGAGCCAAGTTTACCACCTCCTTTGTACCTTTCTTGACCATGTGACCAAAGCCTAAACACTGAGACATTCAAACGGACCAATCAACATGTGACTACATCATCAAACCCCCACAGTCCACACAGCAGGCCCTGATCTCATCAGGAATTTGTGTGAGCCCTCTTTGGTGAAAAAGACATGTTCTGCCATATAAACAAATGCATATAATAATTTTCATCCTTACAATTACATTAAATAACAGAGGTGTCACTTTAAAATACATTATAATAACGTTATAAAGAAAGCATTCGATTGCTTTCCTGACGCTTTATGCTCATTTAGCTCATTTAGTTGTGTGGGGAAAAAAACACACCAAGATCGACATCTTTAGATATTATTATTAATAATGTGTATATCTGTTAAACACGCACACTAAACCCAGACTTTCACTCCGCTTCAAATCGCACAGAATGTACAGAATGGGTTTGAGAAACAGCGTGTGTTCATCACTATGGAGCGCGTCTGACAGTCACGCACCGCTTTATGACTGTTTTGAGGATTGCACAGGAGGAGCGACGGCACCTGTAATGAAAAGGAAAGGGAATCCCGCTGTTTTTATATTTATTTCAAAGTGTTTCATGAATAAATTAAGCAAAAGCACAGAACTGACTCACATTTAAGAGCAAGGGGCGCCCCCTGGTGGTGCGGCGGTATGGGTTGCGTATATGAAGGATCGGCTCTTTAATTTTTATCGCCACCCTTCAGAGAAAGACTGAAAATACAGGAGAAATACGGGAAAACACCTTTACGGGATGATAGCAGGATAGAGCTGTACAATACGGGAGAATCCCGGGAAAACAGGAGGGTTGACGGGTATGGCATATACACGGACCACTAGGCTACAGGAAGTACAAGTTTTTTTCCGACCCTGTCAATCAAACCCAGACTCGCCAGGTTTCGAAACGCTTCTGAAATGCCAGAGGCTTTAAATCTCTGTAGTCATGTGACCTGGTGTTTCGAAACACACTTCAGTCACGTGACCTGGCTGTTTCAGATCACGCTTTGGTGCAGTGTTTCGAAACACTTGCACTTTGGGATCTCGATACTGTGTCGAAACTCAGTTTCACTTCGCCCATCCTTATCTTTAATGTGACGATGAGTCTCTCAGGGAGCGATTCGTTCATTCGCGCATGCGCACATTTGTGCAGGTGGAGGAGAAGATTTGTTCATTTTTGAATCCTCTTACGGGTTTGGCCATACCCGTCAACATTGGGATGTGAAAATAAGGGATAACCCCCCCCCCGAATTATCATTAACCTTTTCTTCACTGTATAACTCACACATTCTGATTAAAGAGCAGCGAATGAATCTCATTTATTATGATTTTTTCGTTTGATTACATTAAATAACAGAGGTGTCACTTTAAAATACATTATAATAATGTTATAATGAAAGCATTCGATTGCTTTCCTAACTCTTTATGCTCATTTAGGACAAATTAGTTGTATTTTGAAAAAAAACCCCACCAAGATCGACATCTTTACATGTTATTATTATTAATGATGTGTATATGTCTGTTCAAACACACACCCAAAACCCAGACTTTCACTCCGCTTCAGATCGCGTGTACAGAATGGGTTTGGGAAACAGCGTCTGTTCATCACTATGGAGCGCGTCTGACAGTCACGCACCGCTTTATGACTGTTTTGAGGATTGCACAGGAGGAGCGACGGCACCTGTAATGAAGAGGAAAGGGAATCCCACCGTTTTTATATTTATTTCAAAGTGTTTCATGCCTAAATAAAGCGAAAGCACAGAACTGACTCACATTTAAGAGCAAGGGGCGGCCCTGGTGGTGCGGCGGTATGGGTTGCGTATAGGGAGGATCGGCTCTTTAATGTTTATCGCCACCCTTCAGAGAAAGACTGAAAATACGGGAGAAATACGGGAAAACACCTTTACAGGATGATAGCGGGATACAATTGTAAAATACAGGAGAAAATTCAGGGAAAACGGGAGGGTTGACAGGTATGGCCTATACATGGACCACTAGTTTTTTTCCGACCCTGTCAATCAAACCCAGACTCGCCAGGTTTCAAAACGCTTCTGAAATGCCAGAGGCTTTAAATCTCTGTTGTCATGTGACCTGGTGTTTCCGATCATGCTTCGGTGCAGTGATTTGAAACACTTGTGCTTTGGGATCTCGGCACTTCAGCCATCCCTATCTTTAATGTGACTCAAGAACGATGAGTCTCTCAAGGAGTGATTCGTTCATTCGTGCATGCACCCGTGGAGGAGAAGATTTGTTCATTCCAGTCCTCTACCGGGTTTGAGTCATCACGTGACAGACAGAAGCCAATCATATGCATTTAGAGCCGGAAAGAGATTTGATCCGTTCATCTCTCGAGTCCTCGGTTTGAGTCATCTCTTTACATGCTGTCACGTGATGAAAAACGACTCAAAAACTCAAAGACTCAAAGGGGGAACTAATCATGGGTGTTTCAGGCTCACGCTGTGTGCATTGGTTAAGCTGATATGGGACTGTCAGTGTCAGGTGAACGCAGGCATATACTGGCCATCGGGACAACCGGGAGATTCCCGGTGGGCCGCGTCCTTAGTGGGCCGGTGTGCATGTTGTTTTAAATTATTTCTAGTTGTAATTCTATCCTAAAAATTGTTGTGTCGTCTGATCCCAGGCGTCTGTGTCTAATTGGCTGCAGAAAGCTGACAGGAACTGCGAGACTGACTTTTTAAGTTTACGATCAGCACACTTGACGATTGGCTGAGGCTCTGAGCGTTGACCAATCAGAATCAAGTTGGGGTTTAAGGGCGGTTGCTGAGGCGACACAGAGCCGTAACATATTAACCATGATAAAACATAAAATATAAAAGTGTAAAGGAGCGGCTGAGAAGTTGAGGGAGGAAAAAGACAAGCACTCGAGGCAGAAGCCACCAAACGTGTTAAAATAAATGAGCTATTTTCTGTATGGCTGGCAAAGGAACAAAGTGAGAATGTTAGCGGGGCGGATCTGACGGCTGAGGTGAGACGGACATTTAAGTTAGTTAGCATTTAGTAAGCATTAACGTTAGCTAATCAAATAAATGTTATTTAAATTGTATTAAGCAATTAGCAAATGTGATTGATTCTAGGGCTGTAGCGGTTTGGAAATTTCCCTTGCGGTGTTTATGGGTGGCTCAATAGCGTGATATGCAGTATTACTGCTGGGGTTTTTGTTTGTTTGTTTTTTTTGTTGTTGTTTTTTTTTACTTTACCGGAAAAAAACTTCAGTGACCCATTCCGTTGGCCGGTTAGCAAAGTTTCCTGCAGATCAGCTCATTTTCTCAGTGTAAAACAACACAGTTATTGAACATAAATCATTAGAGTTAGAAGATGAGAGGTGAGGTGTGAGAGAGGTGAGAGATGTGTATCTCTGTTTTAATAGTAAATAAGTATTTAGATTCAATTCAGCCATTTTACATTGAGCACAAAGAAAACTGAATTAATACATACAGATGCATATGGTTTATTGAGGTCCTAATGGGTAAACTTGTTTATAAATCATACAGAATAATAAAATGTGATAGAAAATACAGTGTGTACAACTATATATATATAAAACATTACTCTTACGGAGAGTCCCTAAAAACTAGATCATGTAATCTAGATCAAAGAAACAGTATGCCCTACGTTCAAGTAAATCTTATCATTCGACTGTTCCCCGGGTTCGAACTGAAATAGGGAAGCGAGCCTTTAGTCATGCCGCCGCCTCATCCTGGAATACTCTTCAGTCTGAACTAAAAATGTCTGAACTCATCCCAATGACATCTTTTTGCTTTATGCTTTTTAACAAACAACAACAGTCCATTTCTCAATGTGTGTGTTTTTAATATATTGTAATGTGATATAGGTGAACAACCAAACTGTATTTTTATATTATCTTAATTTTAAAAAAATTAAATAAATATTTTTTTAAACTATTTTTATTACTATTATGAATATCATTATTATTACTATATTTATTTTGTTTTTATTTTATTTTTATTTATTTATTTCATAAGTCGTGTGTTGCGGACCTCTTGGCCAGATCACCCTTGTAAATTAGATCTTGATCTCAATGGGTTTTTATCTGGTTAAATAAAGAAACATATGTCCAGGGCTGTTTTTTTGTCCCAGTCCAGCCCTGGGTGAACGAATGACTCAGATAGACCAGAGAAAATCATAGCAGGAAGACAATTACAGCAGGTAAACAATAATGGATTATTTCTTCTTTCTTACTTCTTTCTTAGTAGCATTTTAGTTCTGACTTCGTAGCGTGATCAGCGTTTGGGCTGGTTGTAGATGTGTTTGGAAGCATCTCGTAACATTTTAATGTTATTTTGGTAAATTGAATGAAATGACCGGAATTTGTTCATCTCTATGAGCAAGACTCAAGATTTAAGAACTTCCCATCGGCCCTTCTGGAATTGTAGTTCGAGACCACTGCTATAAGTTCTGCTGTAAAGCTTGACACATCTGGAACTGAGATGTTTATTAAACCATCTACTGTAACATAATCCCAAGATAAAAAAAAAAAAAAAATATATATATATATATATATATATATATATGTGGGCGCCACGGTGGCGTAGTGAGTAGCAGGTTCGCCTCACAGCAAGAAGGTCGCTGGTTCGATCCCCGGCTAGGCCAGTTGGCATTTCTGTGTGGAGTTTGCATGTTCTCCCCGTGGTTGCGTGGGTTTCCTCCGGGTGCTCCGGTTTCCCCCACAGTCCAAAGACATGCAGTACAGGTGAATTGGGTAAGCTAAATTGTCCATAGTGTATGTGTGTGAATGAGAATGTATGAATGTGTTTCCCAGAGATGGGTTGCGGCTGGAAGGGCATCCGCTGCGTAAAACAAATGCTGGATAAGTTGGCGGTTCAGTCCGCTGTGGCGACCCCGGATTAATAAAGGAACTAAGCCGAAAAGAAAATGAATGAATGAATATATATATATGTATGATTTTTTTTTTCCATATTTATTTTGTATCACATTTGAGACATCTGGCCTGTGGCGCATACTGTGATATCAATGCTCAAACAATATATTGTTCAGCCTTTATTTTGGTCTCTCTCAGGATGTTTAATATTTTCTCAGTATAATTAGAATCATTCGTTAAAACATAATAAAAACATAAAAATATGTAAAACAAATTAGAAATCATCACTTATTCATGATCATTCATGTTATTCAATGCAAAATTAATGCAAATAATTCAAACTCGGGGGTTAGCACGTTCGCCTCACAGCAAGAAGGTCGCTGATTCGAGTCTCGGCTGGGTCAGTTGGTGTTTCTGTGTGGAGTTTGCATGTTCTCCCCGTGTTGGTGTGGGTTTCCTCCAGATGCTCTGGTTTCCCCCACAGTCCAAACACATGTGGTACAGGTGAATTGGGTGAGCTAAATTGTCCGTAGTGTATGTGTGTGAATGAGAATGTATGGATGTTTCCCAGAGATGGGTTGCGGCTGGAAGGGCATCTGCTGCGTAAAACAAATGCTGGATAAGTTGGCGGTTCATTCCGCTGTGGTGACCCCGGATTAAAAAAAGGCCTAAGCCGAGAAGAAAATGAATGAATGAATGAATTCAAACTCGTGCAGTGATGCAAAATAAACCAATATTAACCAAACGAACATGTATTTTGTGTTATTAAAAAATGAAATAATGTAATATTATGTTTAATAATATATATTATATCTACAATAATATCAAATTGCATAATAATTTATTTCATTACTGTTTTGTTTTTCATTTTGTCCTCTATTTTCTGTTCAATTAGAACTCATGGTTTTGTTTTCTGTGGTGTGTCTCATCTCTCTGCACACCAGAGGGCAGCATTTCAGCACTAATGTCCATCCTCATGTACAGCAGATGACGGGTCTCTCCATTCATTCATGCATTCAATCATTTTCTACTTCATTTCTTTAATTCGCCTTTAGTTTGGTCCGGTTAGAAAACTAAATTCACTACAAAACCTCATCTGAATGGTGCTTTTCTGGTTTAAAGAGTTAAAGTAAGGAGTTGCTGTCATTGAAATCTAAAAGTAATGTAAATATTCTGTTTATTTTAGGTCATTTATTTAAATCTACTTATGATATACCTGCTGTAAACTGAAAATAAATTCAGCATATTCACATATTTCAGTTTCTGTTGTACTGTATGTGTTATTCCTCTCTTCATCTGCTGGTGTTAAAATTAAGCGACTCAAGAGAATCGAACCACAGAATAGATCAGATTAGATATAATTAGATTAAACTGCATTGGTTTGACATTGGAGCTGGAGTACTGAAGCATGAAATACAGCAGAGCTCAACACTGAAGTTAAGTATTAAATATGATTGTGATTAATTGGATATTGTACTGCCTTTTTAATTCCTATTCTGTGTTTTATCATTAATTATTTTATCACGTACACCACTATGGCCAACTATAACATGTGCTTCAAAAATAAAATGTTGAATTAATTGTAAAATAATAATAATAATTAGTATTTATAATTTTTAAATGAAGTTAAAGGCCAATACTTTGGTATGTTGTGCCGTCGACACGATGCTCAATTGGTACTAATGGGCCCAATGTGTGCTAAGAAAATCTCCCCCACACCATTACACCGCCGCACCAGCCTGAACCGCTGATACAAGGCAGGATGATCCATGCTTTCATGCTTGGCTCAGATTTATTATAAGTGTTATTGCACTCAAAACAATTTCTGCAAAATTGTTGCAAATAATTAATTTGGGCTTAATTTAAATAAACAAATTAGGTTGAATATTACTAAATTTAATTAGTTTGTTTACATTCAGTTTGTTTGTTTACAAACACTTAGTAAATACCAGAAATGGTCTTTGAATATTTTTTTCAGTGATGTGCATTTATTTATTTTTATAAATAAAAAATTAAAACCGCTTATTCCATGGTCTGTTGCCAAGGTAGGCATGAGTTTAAAATAGATTTGCTCTTTACAGCACAATATTTGTCCGAATTGTTGTCAGTTTTTACATGATCGATTTTCTAATCCCTCCACTGAATCAGCTGTGACAGACTGACAGGCAGGCAGACAGAGGGAGAGAGAAAGCTTGTGCGTGCAGTTTATATCTGCTAATATAAGATTAGTCCGATTACAGGTGGACAAATAACATTCCCAGTCACACCTGGAGTGTGTTTCCAGTCACATTCTTAGTCACATGTTTCTTTTGTCTACTTTCTACTGCTTCTCTAACGAGGGAGGATCTGCACATTGCCTTTGTCTGGGGTTACCTACAGTATAGCAGAATTTCCACGATTTACATTTCATAATAAACATACAAATCTTATAAAAGGAACCATTTAAATTAAATATGCATTTTCAAGTGTATTCTAGAGTCTTTGAAGCAGCCAAAGTCTATTTCAGAAATCTGCTGTTAAATATAGGTAAAGTTTGCATAATGAAAAAACATCAGGACAGGTAGGAGAACATTCTGCTTTGTTTATCTTCTTTAAAACAGCCAAACACAGAATCAGTGTGATATTATATTATTTACGGTCATAGATTAATTATGAAACTTACTTGCGATCGGTCAAAAACACCAGGGAACAAATAATAGGTTCAAATGTCCAGAGACTGACCGTTAGATACAGCAAAGATTAATTATATATCCCGTATTAGCAACAGAGATGCAAGAGATTAGATCCAGCTGTGGGTCTTGAGATGGTCTGGCCGACATGAAGCTTCCCTCTGGGGGGAGCCGTTTGCAGAGCTGCCGCTGACCGCCTGGAGCTTCCAACATTTTTAAAGACGCACTTTTCTTACACACAAACTGCTGATTTGACTTTAAAATGAGTACATTCTCGCTTGAAAAACTCTTAAAACTTGAATTCGTAGCATAGTTTATTTTTATGGGAGTATTTTCCCAATTTTGCGGATTTCCCGTCCGTCATTAACAGCCCTCATCGGTTTCATGTGCAGCACATGCGAGTTGTTATAGTAACTGTAAACGTTTGGAAGAAGTGCATTTATTTCCAACTGTGATCAAAACTGACTGGAACTACCCGTGCGCTTCAACCAAATATACCACACCCTCCAGCCAATCAGAATCAAGAACATCAACAGACCATGGAATATATATATATATATATATATATATATATATATATATTAGGGCTGTCCAAGAATTAATCGTGATTAATCACAACCAAAATAAAAGTTTGTTTTGACATAATATGTGTGTGTGTTATATATATTTATTATGTATATGTGATAAACACATTCATAGAAGCCAAAACTATATATAAAAAAGTTACATCAAAGTAGTTACATCATATTCAAATGTAAAATTTGTATCATACACATATTTTTTTATATATCTAAATATAAACCAACATTTTATCAAGTATATGCATGTGTGTATTAATATATTCATAATAAAATATACACAGTACACACACAAATATTATGTTAAACTGTTATTTTGGATGTGATTAATCACGATTAATTTTTGGACAGCCCTAATATATATATATATATATATAT
>CAIGQQ010027168.1:11046-22753 GCA_903798035.1 Danio albolineatus | reverse complement strand
GATTCATCATTTGCAGAGTCGGTTTGAGGATTTGATTCATCATTTGCCGAGTCGGTTTGAGGATTTGATTCACCATTTGCGTTGTCAGTTTGAGGGTTTGATTTATCGTTTGCGTTGCGGATTTGAGCATTTGATTTATAGTTTAAACATTTGATTTATCATTTGATCTTTTAGGCATTTGAATTTTCATTTTAATTTTGTTAGGAAAAAACTTCCATAGACTTAAACCAAGGACTTGAGAGATCTAAATGCCCTTCTGTCTTTCACGTGATGAAAGAACGACTCAAACCCGATTAAGGACTCCAAAAATTAACCTTCTCAAACTAATCTTCTCCTCCACCTGTACAAATGTGCACATGCTCGAATGAACGAATCACTCCCTGAAATGACTCATCGTTCTCGAGCCACATAAAAGATTCGTTCAAAATGAACAAATGGTAAATGGCACTATGGTGAGCTATTTTTGGAACAGGCCTGCGGGCGACTCATGCAATCCTCGCGGGCACTATGTTGGTGACCCAATGCTTTAAAACATGGCTGTGGGAGTTTTTGCATAGTAACGCATAGAAGACAAACTGCTGCAGCTGGCATTGACTTTGCAGTGTCTCCTGTTTTCAAAATAAGAGTCCCACATACATGATAAGTTTAATATAGACTTTGATTAACTCAAAATGCAAAATAATGATTCGATGTGCAACCAGTGGTGTAGCGCAAAACGCATGGGGGGTTATCACGTGGACCCCCCATCACACAGGGCGTGTCCTGCGGGCTCGTCTGCTATGCTACTGTGTGCAACATATCAGTCTCTGTTATGGCTGGTAAACATAGAATGTGACCTAAAGGACATGCAAATCTTGAGGGTGTGCACCATGAGTATGCCACTAGAGTTTGAGCATGCAAAATTCTGTTATATGGTGCTGCAAAAATGGGCAGGAATAAACAAGATGATTAGACATTAAAAAAAGCGAGCAATTGGTAATTTTTTTACATTTGTGTCTAGAGAGGTCATGTTTTGATCTTCGTATGGTCTCACGCATTCACGTGATGCGATTTCACACCAAGTTTACCAAGCTTGATCTTTGAAATGCCGCGAAAACTGAAAATTGGTAGGGCACTAACTTACAGAGATCTGCAAGGTTTCCACTTTAACCAAGAAAGGGAGATAATGTTGGTATGTGTACTGTACTTGTCAGAATTGTCCACATGAAGATTTTAGATGTTTACATAGTAGGGCAACGCTGTGGTGCAGTGGGTAGCGCTGTCGCCTCACAGCAAGAAGTTCGCTGGTTTGAGCCTGGGCTGGATCAGTTGACATTTCTGTGTGGAGTTTGCATGTTCTCCCCATGTTCGCGTGGGTTTCCTCCAGGTGCTCCGGTTTCCCCCACATGTCCAAAGACATGTGGTACAGGTGAATTGGGAAAACTAAAATTGTTCATTGTGTATGAGTGTATATGGATGTTTCCCAGAGATGGGTTGCAGCTGGAAGGGCATCCGCTGCGTAAAACATATGCTGGATAAGTTGGTTGTTGATTCTGTTGTGATGACCCCAGATGAATAAAGAGACTGAGCCGAAAGGAAAATGAATGAATGGTTACATGGTTTGTGGGCTATATTTTAAAAGTACTTTTTTATTTTAAAAGTCAAAAATAAATATGAAAATTGCTCTGCATTTTTACCCTATTACCAATGAAACGATGGTCCAAATTGAATTTAAAATGATGTTACAGCTTTGTAATCAATTCTTTAATAAATATATATTTTTTAATTTTAAAAACCAAAATATCAAAAACGAAAAGAAAAAAGAATTAAAAAAAATGGCTACACATGCAAGAGCTACTTTAACACAAACCTAATAAATGTCTTTATATGTGATAACCTAAGTGTAAGTGGATTTGATGAGAGGCCACTGAATTATTAGGAAAAATGCACACCATTCTGATCTGATTTGTGTGTGTATGTGTATTACATCTTCAATAAGAACATTTCTGGCCTCACCCCTATAAGGTACAGTACAGGTGTAACACACTCATTTAAAGAAGTCTTGACTTTTTAAATGTTGAAATCACAAAAGTGAAATATTGATCACAAAAAAAGTATTAGTAAATGCACCATGGTAAATTGTATGATTATTGTACAAATTAGGGGCGTGTTAAAAACAATGGTTTTTTAAAAACTGAAAAGTTTTGCATACAGGTGGAAAAGTTGTCAAATTATGTTCAGATGGATATACAAAGACTAGCTGTAAAAAATGCTGTATTGTGCATGCCAGGCCAATAGGTGGCATATTTACTTTATTTTGAGCAACACAAACACTTGTCTCTCTCTGTCCTCTTTATTGCTGTGCTGGATCTGTGTGAATGTTGCCATGCAAATGAACAGCCAAAACCAATAAACCAATTTTCAATTTCGCTTAAAATTGTGTAGTGTACAGAAATTACATTTATTAGACAAGAAATATATATCTTAAATCTGCTTAAAATGGAATGAACTATAAAAGAAATCATATCTGTATGATGCTCTGGGAACTTGAGGGAAGATTTAAACTGATTGTTCACATAAAATTACAAATTCTGTCATCGTTTATTTACCCTTGCCTTGTTCCAAACCAGTTTGAGGAATTTTTTTTGGAAAAATGTTGGAAAACAGTAACCATTTGTATTCACAGCAAAAAAAAAAAGTCAATGGTTGCAGGTTTCCAACAATCTTAGAAATATTTTCTTTTGTGTTCGGCAAAACAAAAAATCAAACCTGTTTGAACTCAACCTCGCTTTATCTATTACAATGTGTGATCAGCAGAGGGCGCTCAAACCCAACTCAAATCCTGAGTTGACCCCACCCTTTTAATAGGTGCTTTATATCATGCCGTCTTTGCTAAAGTAGTGTATGTTTGCTGCATAGAGACAATTTAATTGTTCATTTGTATTCTTTTTCTCTTTTGTAAATTGCAGGTCTGAAATCTGAAATCCTTTTCTTGGATGACGTCACCAGAACAAACATGATAATTCACAATATCCTTGTGAACAGGTCCTCGTCAGTGCTCCATCTTCTCAAAGAGTGAGTCGACTGAACACACACTATCCTTTTTAGCACCGTCACTTTGTTTGTGTGTGCCCTGGACTTAGTATTAAATTATGAATGGGCACAATACTTCAAAATTTATTTAAATATAATAGAATTTGAAAATACACGCATTTACAAAAATATATTTACAAAAAAATTATCTTGAAAATAGGCCTGCAAAATCGTTGAATGTAAGTAATCTACGTCGTTTAAATAGGCAGTTAGACTAAAGTTATCTAGACCTATTCGGAAAATCTCTTTCCCGGTGTAACCCACTTTGAGTACCGTTCAAGCTGCCTCTTGATTATTTTTGATTTCTCAGTTTAAACACCCATTACAGACACAGGCTGGCATTGAGTATGCATATTTTAATATATATATTATTTTAATATATATATTATATATATATAATATGATTATAATTTCCCATTTTAAAGCGTTGCCAAGTTTACAAGATGCCGTTTTCATAGCAGTGAAGTTCTATGAAGAATTTGTTTAGGGCAGAATAAGATGAATTAGTGAGATTTGCTGTTGAATAAGGAGCTTGATTCTTTAGAATCATTTCCACTTTTGGAATAGAGACCAGACTAAAAATGCCTCAAGACTGTAACATTATTATTATTATTATTATTATTATTATTATTATTATTATTATTATCTTAATAAACATAATCAGAAAATCGTTCACTCAGTGAGTGCTATTGTATTGGGGGACCTTCTGTGATGGTCATCAGTAGAGACAAGGTAATTTATATGCTACCTGAAACTGATAAGAATTGGAAAAGTCGACTTTGCAACGAAAGCCGTAAGAGCACGGTGGAATGAATGAATGAATGAATGTACGCGTAAAAACGATTCCCATGTATTCGAATTATTCTGAATTATTAGGGGCTTTTGTGAAGTGTGTTGTCTTAGTCACCTGCAGCAATGCTAACGCAAAATTACACACGTAATTTACGTTAGGTTGTATAGCGTTTGGTAAATATAGGCCAGTTTAACACAACACGCGAATAGTGAGTTTTATATATACTTAACTCAAGAGACATATTTTCTACTATTCTCGTTTTCTCCAACTCTTAAAGCCTATTGTTCTTGTGCCTCCGAGTTCCTGCACCGTCTTGTCACCCTTAGCACTTTTAGAAAAAAACACGTCGCTTGTAAATGTCCCTATAATTTCAAAATATTGATATTAAATTGATGCATGAAACACAGATTTCAACTTACCTGTATTGTGCACCTTTTCATAAACGCAAACGATTTAGTGAAAATAAAACCTACAAAACACTCATTTTTATTTTTCACAAAATGATCACATAAATTAGTTAAACCCTATTTTAAGAAAATAAAACTTCTTTTATCATTACACGAATGTGGATTGGCCATAATGAGGTTATAAGTCGTTAAACGACTGACATTTCAGCACTTTCGTGAACAGACAGCGACTCTCAAATAGGCTAGAATTTAATACACGTTTTTGAAGGAAAAAGCATGTTCCTGTCCCCACATTTGGAAAACTCTCTATAAAACCAGCATTATCGGGAAGCTCGCTGCCCTGTTTATTTATTTGTTTTTTTTAAACCCGTTTTCGAGTGTGTCGAGATTTGTCGTTTTTGGCGATTTTTGTCAGTAATGGCTAAAGTATAGTTTTCTTAGATTTTAAACCTGATGCTTTAGGGCTGCACGAAATGTCTCGTTGTGTCGAACGAAGATGAACATCGTTTAGAGTGCTGTTACATCAGAGTAGCCCTATAGCGAAGAAAAAAGTCATTGCAACAAAACAGAATAAATGCTTTGCAATACCGAGTTTACATCATATTCACTCGTTGTGCTAATTATGCCACTTAAGCATTATTATTATTATTATTATTATTATTATTTGAAGTTGCACTGTTGAATACTATTCGATACGATAATGATAATGATGATAATAATAATAATAATAATAATAATAATAATAATAATAATAATAATAATGAGAAGAAGAAGAAGAAGAAGAAGAAGAAGAAGGAGTGATGTATAGTCGATTAAAGCAAACGAATTCGCAAAATAAAACTCTGAGAGATATAAATGTTCAAAATTAATATACATGTTTGTTTGACTAAAATTTTAGTAAAATATATTGTGTATATTTGTGTTATAACGGCGGAAACAACAGTGTCTTGTATTTTCGTGTCATTATCGTATAGCCAACTGTAGGTAACAGCCCGGCGCCTTGTGCGGCTGTCCAAGGTGCTGAAGAGTATATTCACCTTCTCGGTCTTAGTAATCACTTAAAGGTCTTTTGAATTAATGTTCAGAAAACTGTTTATGCCCCTGTCCCTCACCCCACGTTAAATAAAGTGGATACTTTAAAGAGAAAACGGGACAATATTATTTTCAGCATCATAATTGTTTTTATCATCAACAGCCATGTCAATGGTACACCTGAAAAACTATGTGCACATGTAGAAATATTTCCTTCTTAAATATAAGCATCCATTACCTACATATAAATAATTCTCAAATCCTGGACAAAAAACATGTTACATTATGCTCACAAAATAGGTGAAATCATTATAAAATTGGACGGAGAAGACAACATGCAAATAATATAGAAAATAAATACAATGTTTTGCATCCATTCCCTTTTCCTCCAAAGAATGCGCCAGTTCTAACTTGTAAAACATTATAAAGACTCAATGAACTACAAGGGGGATGTGGTCTATGTTTATCTAGGACGTCAATACGTTTTAACACTATACAATTTGAGCCACAAAAACACAGCTGTAGAAAGACACACAAAACATTTACGTATTCCTGTCAACAATGAAGTATGTACTTGTGCCATTTTGAAGAACAATTCGCCTTGATTAATAGTAAATATGTAGATGGATGTTTGCAGAGCTCCTGGCTCTAAGGCTTGGTAAATTTATAGGTAAAAATATATAACAGAGTGCCACATTTCGCAGTATTCTGTAATACAGACATGTAACTTGCGCTATTGGTACGTTTAAAGTCAATGTAAACAAATAATTATGGCGCCAAGATATAATGACATGTATAATGACACTGAATAATGACATTGTATCTTCATGAGTCCTTGGTGGGTGTTCTTTGCAGCAGGAGCGCGCATCGCAGTCTATCGGTTAGTTTACTTGCACTAGTCAGATTTGTCGACGACCAAAGCCAAAACAAAACAGTCCGGATGTTAAGATGGTGTAAGTGATGATATTATCCAGCTTGTGGTGTAAACCAGTGGCATCGAAAGTAGTCAGATGGCGACCGTAGATGGTCTATTCTTTCATCACAAGTGAATAGAGATACAGGGCTCTCTCTTTCTTTTGGCATTCTCTTTTTTCCTCCAGGTATCAGTCATCAGTCACTAGAGTAAACTCTTGTTTGTTGGTTTGTTTGTTGTCTCGCGGTCGTCGCTTCTTTTCTGCATCAAGTACTAACTCAGAACATGCTGGTCTTTACTAAAGTGGCTTTCGCTCCGTTCTGTCTTTGTAATGAGGACAGAACACTAGCGAACGGTCCGCCCAGTGAGTCCGGAATGGAGGTGATGGTGCCCGGGGCTGATGCCCAACCTTGAGTCGGCGCGGTGGGTCCCATTCCGGCCACTGACGTCTTCACCTGTTCAACCGGGCCGTTTCCTGTGCCACTGACCTGTCCCCCTGTAGGGCTCGGTCCCCCACAGTTGGAGGTAGGGTTCGGGTTAGGCCCTGGCCCACCAGTGCTGTCAGGATCGGTAGCCTTTGCCTCTTTGCTATCCTCTTCCCGCGAGTCAGATTTCTTCCCAGATCCGTTTTTTGCTGCAGCTGCGGCGGCGGCGGCTGCGCGCTCTTGTTTGCGAAATTTGGCGCGCCTGTTCTGAAACCACACCTGCAGAAAATAACCATCACATTTTTGGTTACTCTTTAGATTATTCATCATTCGTTGTACTTTTAATAGTCATTGTGCAAATTCACGTGTTTTAATATGAATGTGCATTATATTAATATAGAACGTTCAGCATTAATATTAGAATTGCTTTTTGTGTTATTATTGTTAACTGTGAATCATTGGCACTTTGAGATGGTACTGATTTCTTGAAGACATGGAAAATTAACATAAAGCACTAAAGCAAAACTGGTATGTTGCTAATATTTAACAAGACTTTATTTCTGTTAATAATTGTAATAAGTAAACTGAGAATGTCCCACCTGCACCCTAGCTTCAGTGAGATCAATCTTAAGCGCGAGCTCCTCTCGTGTGTAAATGTCTGGGTAGTGAGTCTCAGCGAACACGCGCTCCAGCTCCTTGAGCTGCGCGCTGGTGAAAGTTGTCCGAATGCGCCTCTGCTTTCGCTTCTCATTCAAGCCTCCGTGATCGGTGAAAAGCTTGTAGGGAACTGTTGAAATGACAAAAGTCAAACGTTAGACAAATATCCTGTAAAATGTACCTAAATGTCACATTAAATTTAAAGTATGCAACTTGTTGATTCAGACAGCAAGTAAAAAATGTCAAAATGAAATAAAGTTTCTAAACTAAGTGTAATACAGTAAGTAGTTGCATTATAAGTCGTGTAAGATAAGATCAAATCGTGATAAAAGATAAGGTTATGAAAAGTCAGATGTAATCCTGTTATCTGTAAAATGCCGTTAATTGAATGTTATTGGAGACTGAATTGTAAAGTTGTCATAAATACTTCTATCTCTTCTGTTGTTGCTACTGCAACTTCAATTCAGTGCCAATAATGAGCTTAAGTCCATGGTTATTTCATTATTTTCGAAGGTTTATGTCTCATCGCAAAGTAAATAAATTATGCCTATCATTTTGGCAGCTTAAGATAATTTTGTTGGCGGTTAGGGTGTGACTGGGATAGTGTAACCCCGTAACTGAATTACCTCTTGCCTGCAATCGCTTCTAACGTGATAAATTCTTTCATTTGTGTAAGCAAATTTCGTTTGGTAAATACTAAACACATTTCCATTTTCGAAAGCAATCAAGCCGTCCTATATACCGGGGCCATGATTCTCGTGCCTCTCAGCTGGCGAACTGTGAAAGGTGACTCTGGCTTACCTGCGGCGTACGGACTGCTCTGGTGGTCCCGCAGGGTGCCTAGACTACAGGAGCCCGGTGTAAGCGACGGGCACCCGGAGGTGGCCCCAAACGTCGTCCTGATGGGATTGTACTGAAAGCCACTGGCTTGGCTGCAGGAGCTGAAGTCCGCATAGGCTGACGCCAGGCTCGAAGTGTCCATCCCGGCCATACAGGACTCGTAGGCAGAGGAATTGAGGTAAGAATACTCCATTTTATACATTGAAAAGGCTCAGTGGAGAAGGAAAGCTGCACTCCCAAGGAAAAATACACACAAACGTCAAATTCAAATTGGATTAAATTGGTGAGGAGCGCATGAAAAAAGCAAGCCAAAACGCAGACGGAGATGGGGAGCTTGTGACGGCTGAATTTTTACAGGTTTGAAAGAGGCTCGTGCCGTGGGTAGATGTGCACTGCTCGGCGCCTGCTCAAAAACTGCCCTCCTTTATAGGAGCTGAGCCTTGTTTTATGAAAAGCCTCCCAAGGAGCCGCCTAGCCCCAGGTCTCTAGAGCATATAGTCCTCATAATAAACTTGGCTCTTTCCGCTTGGACAATAGCACGGCGTTTGGGTCTTATTGCTAGCGCTTTTTTACATGACAATAACTCATCAGTCTATTGGGCTGGCACTGGGGGATCGGGCTGTCCAACCTCCCTATCATTGATCCCCTGCATCTCTAATTAGAATTTAATACCCCACCATTACGCGCCAGCCCCCTCCACCACGTATAGCCCTCTCGCTCAAACCGCCATCTTGCCCTTTAATTCAATCACACCACTTGGAAATAATGAAAGTTGGGTGACGATTCTCCCTGATCCAATTTTCCCCAAGCTTTTAAGCCTTTAAACCGGTGGTATACCTTGGGCTGAATTTTCGATAGTATTTCCTAGTCTCCTTTACTTTTCCTCTAGCCTTTTCTCTTTTCTGCTTTGGCACTTGCTGATTTTCTGGAGCCGAAGAGACTATTGTAGTTATTTAGCAGGATATGTATATAAGTTGTATCATCTTAAAAAATGTAGCCGGAAACGAGCGCGCAATGCAAATGTCATTGAGGCGTTAGCAATAGCATGATAGTTAAAAGGCAAAATTTGTTTCAACAGACAGCTGAGAAGATTAATGGTATAATAGTAAATCGACTTCACATACTCGGCTTTGGGTAAAAGTTCAATTTACCGCATGCACACACATTTAGTTTCAATTAAACTGATCACATTGCTCCTTTATATTTTGTAGTTTCATCTAGTAAATTCTGCAATTATTCTGCATTTTTTAAATTGCTGTAATTACTGTTTAAGTGCAAGTGTAGGCTTTGGTAATGAGGACGGCAAGCAAATTCGCAAAATTATCTTAATCATCAAACCTTATCTTATAATATTACCTCACAACATAATTTTGTAGTGGAAACAAGGCGCTTGCTTTGCATCTATGTCTTGGGGATAACACAATATATTTAAGTCATGCAAAATGTTAAGGTAAAAATGTAAAAGAAAAAAAGAATACGGCGAATTTATTTGTTATTGTTTTATACACGATTTTGATTACATGCTGTAATACGGACCGTATATTTTTTATATGATAATATTTATTTGAAATGCATAAACGATTTAAAAAATATAGGATAAAGAGAATTCTATCATCCAAGATTTGTTCTCACTTAGTTCTCACCGTAATAAAAATAAATCAATCCATGACCACTAGCCTCATATTATTCGTAAAGAATGAGCAAAATATCACAAATATAGTAGCCTATAAAATTACTATTATTTTACTATGTTTTATGTGTGTGCGCGCGCGCGCGTTAAAAAAAAAGATATAAAGGACCGATGCACCTGTGTGCGCACCAAAATACGCTTTCAATGCAAAATGCAACAGAGGGATAAAGGCATTGATTAAAATTTATGAGGTCACACGAATGAAAGCATCAAGCGTTTCCAGTTAGATTTTTTTCCACAATTTCTGCACCGTTTAAATTCTTTTTTGTCCTTTAGTCAGCTTCGTCTTTTTGTGAGAAAGATAAATGACAATAAAAAAGTTCAGTCTTTCTTGATACAACCCGGCCCCTATTATGTTAATTTTTTCTTTCTACACGCGAGTTGTGACTAAAAGATGTAGCAAATGGTTAATTTGATTACTGAAACCAAAGACCAACTGGTCCACCGTCCTCCCTCCACGCGCCTAGAAAGAAAAAGAAGGCATCGCGAGGAATTAATCTAATAACATACAAAGGGCCGAGAAAAGTCCTTTCTGATATTTTGCCGAGGCAAATACAATTATAGCTTTTACCATCCGTTTCCCCTATTCAAACAGCTCTTTATTCTCATGCTCTGTGGTCCACCAGCCACCGAAACGCCCATCTTTTATATTTTCAACATCTCCTTTCATACTATCAACTGGTTCTGCGATCTGTTGGGCGGACTAAAATGTCAACGTTAAACCTTTGATATTACTGTTTGAATGAGCGACCTGTCCACCTCCAAGCTTAAAGAAAACATGTACACACGTTTGCTGCCGCGCGCACACACGTTATTCTAAAGGAGCTATTCGGACCTACTTGGCTGTAATCTGTTATAAATCAGTTAAATCAGCGCGCACCGGCATAATATTGTTAACAGGTCAATAGCACGGAGCATTCTATTAAGACCTTTTCTAACTGCAAACCGTAAAACTGTACCCCATCAGTGATTAACAGTGTGATAATGGTTCAATAACCGTAATTTAGAAGTTAATTTGTGATTTAATGACTTATAAATAACAGCATCCATATGGCCTCACTTAAATAAATCAAAGAACCGCGCGCCTCACAAGATCCTAAATCTTTGGTTGCAAAGTGGTTGACAATAGGGGTGTAAGTTTAGAAGGCTCGGCAGAGACTTCTTCATTTTCTGTACGCCTGCTCTGTGTTGCTCTGTGCTGGTGGAATGCGGGTCGGCAGGAGGACAAAAGGAAAAACAAAATGCCTTTGTGTGAGGATGGATAAGACGAATCAGTCTCGAAAAAGAATAGAAAAAAGAGGAGTGAATAAGTGGGGAGGCAGAGGGGTGGAACTGCTGTCAGATAAAACACATAACGTCTCACTCAATATTGAGGAAATCCTCGGATTATCATGGGAAATTAATATGGTTTTATACATGTGCATTCGAAGGTTTTTTTTGCGCGCATGTAATATTTATGTAGTCTTTTGTCAATTTTCTGACTTTGAATTTTTACTTTTGTATTTATTTAACTGCATTCGTTTATAATCAATAACATGGTTAAATTGGATCAATTTAAAATGTATTTATTTGGATTCAATTTTCATATTAATCGATAAAAGTTATATTTGTAAATTCTTTTTTTCTTAAATGACTTTATTTTGCTAAGATTATATAATAATAATACTAATAATAACAATAATGCAAATTTTTGCTTGCCTACAGATTGTTCTTAACCGATTCTGCAATAAATAAAAGATGCCTATAGTCTAAACTTTCTTCTGTAACTTTAAAGGGCATTCTCCAATAAAAAATACACTTATTTGTAAATTGTATTATTATTATTTTATTATTATTATTATTATTATTATTATTATTATTATTATTATTATTATTATT
>CAIGQQ010027162.1:0-22969 GCA_903798035.1 Danio albolineatus | reverse complement strand
TTGTTTTGTTTTGTTTTGTTTTGTTTTGTTTTGTTTTGTTTTGTTTTATTTTATTTTATTTTAAAGGTTATTATTATTAGCACCCTTAATTAAATATTACATATCCCCTTTGGGTACAGAACAAACTATACGGCTTTAAATTGTACTTTAAGCTGCATACTCTAATCTAGCGAAACAATTAGTAAGATTTTATTTCGTTTTAGACCTACTGTCAAGACAAAATAAATCTATTATTTAAAGATTAATATGTTATGTTTAAAAATGCAATCTATCAATAAACAGAACAGGAAAATATTTTAAATATCATAAAAACTATATAATATATTTAATATCATAAAAGATGGCTAATGAATTTGACTTTAACTGTATATAATAACGTAATTACAGACTAATTAATGCATTGTAATGTATGTTATAATGTAATGTATAATGCTGTAAAAAATGCTGGGTTCCACACAATCAAAATACATTATATAAATCATCATCAAAGTGCATCATACACTACAATTTACTCTGAAGCATCTGAAACTGTATTTAAGTTTGCATTACCTGAAAGCCACCTGTCACAAATCCCATTCAAAATGACTAATAGATGAAAGATATTCCAAAACCAAAAAAATAAAGCTTCTGATGTTTTGATCTTCAAATAAAGCTATGAATGGGCTTCAGAAATGTTGACTGCGGCATTGCAGTTCTATTCGAAATGCACCACAAATAAAGTTTTTGGTGAATCATGATAAAAGCTGCAGAGTGATGTTTCTTTGTAAGAATGTTGTCTGAATTTTATAAGGGGGTGAACAAAAAGGTATGGAGTCAGCATAAAAGACTGCTGCAAGCGCTTAGCATGTCTTAGATTTCCAGCGCTTTAAACTAATCGTGTCTCTGCATTAAGAAAGATGATTCTCGTTCCTCATCCTGAAAGTCACAGGTGGTAAGACGGAGAGAGCGAAACCTCTGTCCCCTCATTTTATTAACACAAGTCCATTCTCTAATGCAATCTCTGCTAATTAAGGTCACCATACCCACATCATAAATATTTCTCTACACCCACACGAGGTCTGCTAGCTGTGGCAGCACAGCCTGGGGCTTGGAAAGATATCTCTGTCTTTCTCTCCTTCTCTTTCACTCTCCTTCTATCAAGGCCAAGAGAAGAATACATCTGGTAATTAGCAGTTTTTTTCCTCTCTCTCTCACTTTGTAGGCAGATGGGTGAAATTATATCCAAGATGGTTAAATGTTGACATGTTGACCACAAAATGATAACGTTTCCATCCTATACGCAAGCACCTACTGCTAAAAATAAATAAATATCATGCAGTATATATAAAAGAAGCCGCTCGATGATAATATGATACAGTTATATAAGGGTATTGATTATGAACTGTGACCTTTAGGGCTTTGAGACTAACCTGAATGAATGGCGGTGAGTGACAGCCTTGACATTTACCTCGTTTTCTGTTCGCACATTGTTATATTTGCAGATTTTTGTTTTAGATTGATTCTGAGCAAAAAAGGGGGCACCGTGTGACAATCGCGTGCGTGCAAACTGACAGTTTTTTACAGATGTGATCTTTTATGGATCTTTTTGTACTTACAGGGTCGGCTCACCGCATTTAATGGTTCATTAACATTTATGTTATTCAAAACTGACAGGAAATCTTACGAAAAAGTACGATATTTAATCAAATCTGATGTATTTGATTGATTTGATTGAAAAAGGGCTAATAATATATTAATTATTATAATATATTAATACTTAAAGAAAAATACTTTCTCCAGAAGACCAATGAATACATAAATAAAATAAGGAAACAAAAAATAAATAAATAAATAAGCTAAATAAATAAGTAAATAAAATAAAATAAAATAAAATAAAAAATAAATAAAATAATATAAAATAAAAAAAAATAATAAAAATAATAAAATAAAATAAAATAAAATAAAATAAAATAAAATAAAATAAAATAAAATAAAATAAAATAAAATAAAATAAAATAAAATAAAATAAAAATGAATGAATGAATGAATGAATAAATGAATGAATGAACAAAGGAACGAAGGAAGGAACAAACAAACAAACAAATAAATAAATAAATAAATAAATAAATAAATAAATAAATAAATAAATAAATAAACAAACAAACAAATTAATTAATTAATTAATTAATTAATCACTGAATAAAAAAAAATATATAATAAATATAATATATTGTTATATAGAATATGAATATAATCATAAATTATAAATATATATGTAAATAAAGTTTGAAACAACGTGTGAGTGAATGATAATCTGTTTTAGGGTAAAATAGGCCCCAATAAACATATCTTATATTATTTTGCATATGAAATATTTTTTTTGTTTATTGATGTCTTTATAGTTTTTAACAAAACACGGACAAAACCATCCGGATGTACTGTAAATATGCCAGTGAAAACAAATCAATTTGTGCCCTAATTTACAGTAATCCACTTCAAAACACTGGATTATTGAAATACATTAGGATGCAAACACACTTTCAGGTCAGCCTTAAGCACAAAAACCAAACAAACAGAAACAAACCAACATCACAAATGACCTACAAAAAGTGTATAAGTAATTAATTACATATAGAGTGAACAGTGAACAGTTCACCCAAAACACATATTCACTCTAATGTTGTTCAAAACCTATATGCATTACATATATGAAGAGTTTCGTTGCAAAATGAGATATATCCATTTTGAGAAATGTTGGTTATTTGACATTATTATTGAAGACATCAACAGTCAAGTTTATTTACAATTTCTGTACGTTAAACTATTAATTGAGCTCAGTGAAGGCCAGGGACACATATTCTTCAAATCCAGGATATTCTTTATTGAATTTTATGTCCATAAGTAAGTCAAAAAGCATGCCAAAATGCAACATATTTATCTTAACATTGTCAAACATCTT
This sequence comes from Danio albolineatus, assembly GCA_903798035.1. Taxonomy (NCBI): domain Eukaryota; kingdom Metazoa; phylum Chordata; class Actinopteri; order Cypriniformes; family Danionidae; genus Danio; species Danio albolineatus. The sequence continues at coordinate 20,031 of CAIGQQ010027162.1, read as the reverse complement.
AAATTGATTAAAATTAATAAAAACTATATGGAACAGTATATACAAAGATTGATTATTAATAATAAGATTCTGAGTTAGTTAGTTAGTTTTGGCCAGAACGTACACATTATAACGAAACATAACTGTTTTTTTTTTTTTTTTGCTGGGGCACCAATGACGTTAAGCAGGCATCACTGTGGCATTTGAAGAAAACTTTTGGATCATCAGTGGGAAAATTAACAATCATTTAGCGCAGTTTCTGTTGCACCGAGTCCACGGACACAAGCTCACCTCGTCCCGTCATATTTAATGACTTATTTCACTGTTATAATAATAATAATAATAATAATAAGTTATTATTATTATTATTATTATTATTACTATTATTATTATGCAGCTGGAGTGACCGGCTCCAATCCGTCATCAAAATCCATGAGGTTAGCTCGACTCTGAAGCTTTGATTCTCTGACAGACAGACGGACGTAGCCTGTGACTGACAGCTCGTCTACAGTATAAACAATTGAATGGCAGTATAAACTCGTCTACAGTATAAACAATTGAACGTTTTTAGTTAGCCTAGTGAATCCTCTTTTTAAAAACATATGTTTTTTTTGTTTTGATATTATCGTTAAATCAATGAGCGAACTCGGAGCACTTCGCCGGCGGTGACTCTCCTCCCAGGGGATGCTGAGCTCGCGCATATCTGTTCTATATATAACAGTTATATAACTGTTACATCGCATTTTGCAAAGAAACTGGTCTGGCAGATATTACGTTTTGTGAAAAAATACATTTTGTAGTAGGCCTAAAATGTTCATTCTTAAATTGTGTTAATGACAGCAATACACACATAGATAAGGGTACATCTGAACAGTGATATCCCATCATAAAATCCAAATGTCAAAAAATGGCGTTTATCGCTGTTTGCAATCAAACTCTTCATATATATATATATATATTTTTTTTTTTAAGCTAAAAAACAAATCATTTATTCATTAATTTTCTTTCTGGCTTAGTCCCTTTATTAATCAGGGGTCGCCTCAGCAGAAGGAACCACCAACTTATCCAGCATATGTTTCACACCTTCTAGCTGCAACCCATCGCTGGGAAACACACATTCACAACGGACAATTTAGCTTATCCAATTCACCTGTACAGCATGTCTTTGGACTTGTGGGAAAACTGAAGCACCTGGAGGAAACCCACGCCAACACGGGGAGAACGTGCCAACTGACCCAGCCGGGGCTCAAACCAGCAACCTTCTTGATGTGAGGCCATTGTGCTACCCACTGCACCACCGTAACGCTGCTGCTCACAAAAATAATATAACATAACATAACATAACATAACATAACATAACATAACATAACATAACATAACATAGCATAGCATAGCATAGCATAGCATAGCATAACATAACATAACATAACATAACATAACATAACATAACATAACATAACATAACATAACATAACATAACATAACATAACATAACATAACATAACATAACATAACATAACATAACATAAAATTAAATAATATAATATAATATAATATAATATAATATAATATAATATAATATAATATAATATAATATAAAATAGTATAATATAATATAATATAATGTAATATAATATAATATAATATAATATAATATAATATAATATATAATTCATTTATTCATTCATTTTCTTGACCCAGTTGGGGCTCGAAGCAGCAACTTTCTTTCTATAATATAATATAATGTGCAAACCCACCATTAAAAGTCCATTAACTTTCTCATTCAAAATATACATATACTTTGCTATTTCACAGACATATAAAAGCATATAAAAACCTTTTAAGCCATCCTCGCATTATGAACTGACAAACAATAAAGTATTTTAGCTCTAAACAAATGTCATTTCAAATGCAAAAAAGCCAAACCCATTTTTATTGACCTTTCCTAATGCTAGCAGAACAGTGGTGTAACCCAAGCAGACACGAAAAAGCTAAAAGCAGCTGGTGTGGAGGATGCTCTTAAGTCAGCAAAAGCAATAAATGCATGTAAATATGCGAGAAATCATATGAGATTTTCCAGAGGAAGAGATACACAGGTCAGTGAGTCACGGTGCATAAAATAACAAAGTGTACAACACTGCACCGCTTTCCCCATTGACAGCTGACTTATGTGTGTGGGATGTTGTGCCAATTCACGCGTGTGCCACAGAAAGCAGAGACAAAACGGGGCCGAGACAATACAAGTGTGTCAACAGGTTTACGTTAATAACCCACATTTCAGCGGTGCTACATTCTGCAAATAATTCAATAACCTTTTTAAAATTGGCAGGTCTTTCATAGTGCAATGCATTACAGGATTGCAGAACAAAAGACCGGTGGAACCAGACGTTTGCAGAGTGCAAAGAGAAAAGGAGAAAGTGTTATTTAAAACGTATTGAAATCATTAAGATTAACCATTAAGTGAATGTCAGAGCGGCTCTCGGAAGAGATAAGACCTTCATCAGGCTCACATTTACCAGCTTGTATTTTAGAGGATGAAATCGTTGTAACATTTCCCGAGATTATTGCTTCACAAATAAAATATAATCCATATTCATATTCATGTCCCATTTCTGTTGCTATTGATTGCGAGCGCAAAAGAGAGAGAGGGAGCACATGCACAGAATTCAAGATTGTTAAAAATGTATGCTAGATTGTTGCTTATTAAATATACTGTTCATTATTATTACACATTATATTATGTTGTATTTTTACATATACACACACACACACACATACTGTACACACACCGGCCACTTTATTAGATACACCTTACTAGTGCCATGTTGGACCCACGTTTGCCTTCAGAACTGCCCTAATCCTTCGTGGCGTAAATTCAACAAGGCACTGAAAATATTCTTCAGAGATTTTGGTCCATATACACATGATAGCATCATGCAGTTGCTGCAGATTTGTCAGCTGCACATTCATTATGTGAATCTCTCGTTCCACCACATATCTATTGGATTGAGGTCTTGTGACTGTGGAGGCCATTTGAGTACAGTGAACTCATTGTCATGTTCAAGAAACCAGTCTGAGATGATTCACGCTTTATGACATGGCACGTTATCCTGCTAGAAGTAGCCATCTAAAGATGGGTACACTGTGGTCATAAAGGGATGGACGTGGTCAGCAACAATACTCAGGTAGGCTGTGGTGTTGACACAATGCTCAACTGGTACTAACGGGTCCAAAGTGTGGCAAAAAATATCCCCCACACATTATACCACCACTACCAGCCTGAACCATTGATACAAGGCAGGATGAGTCCATGTTGTCATGTTGTTGATGCCAAATTCTGACCCTATTCGAATGTCGCAGCAGAAATCGAGACTCATCAGACCAGGCTATGTTTTTTTTCAATCTTCTAATGTCAAATTTTGGAGAGTCTGTGCAAACTGTAGCCTCAGTTTCCTGTTTTTAGCTGACAGGAGTGGCACATGGAGTGTCCCTCTGCTGCTGTACCCCATCCGCCTCAAGGTTTGACATGTTAAGCATTAAGAGTTGTTCTGCATACCTTGGCTGTAACCAGAAGTTATTTGAGTTACTGTTGTCTTTCTATCAGCTCGAACCAGTCTGGCCATTCTCCCAACACAGCATTTATGCCAACACTGAATTCCTTACTGAAATGCTATATTTTCTCTTTTCGGACCATACTCTGTGAACCATATTAGATCAGCAGCTTCTGAAAATACTCAAACCAGCCCATCTGGCACTAACAAACCAGCCACATTCAAAGTCACTTAAATCACCTTTCTTCCTCATTCTGATGCTTGGTTTGAACTGCACCAGATCGTCTTGACCATGTCTACATGCTTAAATGCTTTGAGTTGCTGCCATGTGATTGGCTAATTAGAAATTTGTGTTAGCGTGCTGTTGGACAGCTGTACTTAATAAAGTGGACAGTGAGTGTGTATAATACGATATATATATTGGGCAAGTTATTGTATAATGATGGTTTGTTCTGATGTTTTTTTCTGGGGCTAATAATTGTGACCTTAAATGTCTTTTAAAAGATTAAAAACTGCTTTTAAAGCTTTTTTATGACTACTATATAATTTTTATTTCATATGAACTATTTAATGTAAACACTACAAATGCTTTGGCAATAAAAAAACTAATTTAAATTGAGAAAGAGGAAGAGAGAGATTTAAATCGTTCACAGCTTTGTAAAAAAAAATGAAGAATTAAATGTCTTGATTTATTCACAGCAGCAAACACCCTTTCAACATTATATACAGTTTTTTTGCACAATTTTATCTCTTCTGCTGATATAGAGGGCCATTTTAGCTTTACCCAAAAAGCTAGAGAGAGAGAGAGATTTCTTTCTCTTTTTGTCCCAGCAGTACAGACATTGCATCAGGGTAAAGCTGTGACGTGTGACCTCCATTTCATCAGACTCCTTGACCCCAGCAGGAAACAGTGACTATTGATCGGCTGGAGGAACGGACATGAACCGCTCGGCTGTTCTTTATTCTGAGATCATACCAGTGAGGGAACATTTTATTTGATGAAGTCAAAGAACGACACTCCCTTCAGGACAACTCTCTCTCTCTCTGTGTGTGTGTTCTTAACCTTAGCCATGCTTTGGGGACAAATTTGCTGGAAATGTCCCTGGAATGTTCTTTAATCTGACAAAACTCATTTTAGGGAGATGCTCTCAAAAGAAATAATACAGTGGATAATATGATGGATAAATAATATATTTCTTTGTATCCATATGTTAAAAAGTTAATGGTATAATTTTATTTTTATTTTTTAAATTTTAAATGTATTTTCATTTATCAGGGAGAAATATTTAATAGTAACTTTTTTTTACAGAATTATTATTATATTATTCAAATAAATGTTTTAAGTAATATTACTAGTTAAATGATTTTATGGCTTCTCTATTGATATTTTTAACATAATTTAAAGGGCACCTATTTTACCCCTTTTACAAGATGTAGGATAAGACTTTGATGTCTCCAGAATGTGTCTGTAAAGGTTCAGCTCAAAATACCCATCAGATAATTTATTTATTTATTTATTTTAATTTGCTCCATTTGGTGTCTGAGGACAATGTAGCTTTTTTTGTAGTCTGTGGCTTTAAATCCAAATGAGCTGGATATCCCCGCCCACCGCTCCGACATGTTTGTCTACTTCTCATGTGTTACGTCAGATAAACAGTGGTCAGTGATAAAGACAGACCCAGATGAAGCTGAAATAAGGTCACTAGTCAAAAGTCCTTAGTAAGTTTATTTGATGTATTTATGGTGGAGTCTATTCAAGCCTTTCTGACATGATGAGTCACACACAAATGCTGTTTGCCATACACACAAAAAATTATGAGCGTTTACTGACACCATGTGGCTTTGGTGATTATAGGGGTTAACAATTATTTGGCGATCTTACTCTCTTTATTACAAACACACAGTATTAAAAAACGTTTTAAACTTATAAAACTAATTATTAAGGAGCAGCTGACCACAGAGAGTTACAACATATGTTTTAATCCCAGTTTCTTTGCAAAAAATGTTTTGGGGACACGAGTATACAAGCTATTATGGAGACATGTCACCTGTCAATCAATTCAGTGGGCAGGGAAAACCACACTCCTAAGTCACGTTGAGGTGGGCCTCTAAATGGGAAGGATTTGGATCCTATTTCAACATCAAAAAAATTTAGAAGAGGCTCATTGTGTTTCTGTCACCCCAATATGACTGTGGACGTGCAATTCGTACACACAGTTCTGTCCAAACAGCTTCCAAAAGATGGTTACTTTAAACCTTTAATCACCAACTTTCAGATTAGGTTTAAAAAGGTTTATAATGTACAAGTTTGGGATGGTTTTGCTTCAGCCATTTGACAGCTTGTGAGTGTATAAATGACTAAGACAGCCAATAAAATCTTCAGATAAAATAGGTGGAGCTTAATGTTCACATAGGCAGAGTGCAAATTTAAACACTGGTTTACATTCACCGAGTTCATTCAATAAGTACCAGTAAATGACATTCAATATTAATATGTTTAAAAATAAAAACAAAACAAAATAAAAACAGTAATTCAAACTCTTTAACTTTTTCTCCCCTCCGATTTTGTCATTTTTAAACCAAAAGATGTGTGTAATTTATTTGATTCAGTGTTTTATTTGGTTTATTTTTTGACATGTTAGGCATACAAATAAGAGGACATTTGTGCATATTTCCAGCTATTATTAGCATACTGGTCAAAATGATTAATTCACAAGGCCAAATAAATATTGCTGCTCAAAAAGCCCCAACAAGAAGCACGTCAAACACACATTCATTACAATAATAAATCGTTACGAAAAGATTTAACGTTAATTCCATGTGATAATTTGAAAAAAGTCTAATTCAAGAACAGAAATGTTGAGCATTTTGCAACTTGATGTTAAAAGTTCTCCCATCTGTCTAGAACCACTGAGAAGTGCTTTGTCGGATCAGTTACATTATTGATAGCAAGCTCAAAAATTGAGTGCTGAATCCAGTGTTCTTGAGTCAAAATCAGATTGCTCCTTAAGCTCTACTTCTGTAAAGTAAGCATCTAAATGCTACTCTCAGGATTTGACGGCAAACATAATATCTGGGTTTCGTGAGCAGCTTTTTGAAACCCTTGTTTAAGTGAGAATGGACCATACAATATGAAATAGCGTACTGCTTGTTCCCTTTTACATACTGTACAGAAAAAAAACACAAGGTACAAATGCTGAATAAGTCATTTTGACCCTTTTCACATGATGGTGATGATGCTTTTCAACAGCCAACAGCTTCTTGAATCCTCCAAAGTTTTTCCGCTTCTGAGAAACCCATAAATGTAAAAAAGGTCTATGCTATTGTGTGCAAATGAGTGAGAGATCAGGATTTATACCCCTACAAATGATACTCTAACACTAGCACAAACTTCTGTTCAGTATGCATTATATTCCCTTTTACATTTTTGACATATCAACCTCTTACCTCCAGATAAGCACCCGCTCACCCTTCAGACAATTTCGCTGTCACCATATTGCTTTTCAATTATAGCAATGAACCACAACTTTGAAGTCAAGAGAGATATTAAATAGGGAAAAAACATCAAAATACATAAAAAAACAACATGTAAAAAATGCAATGCATTTTTATGTAAAAACACTGTTGCCCATTTGACAAAATAATGACCTTAAAAGTATTATAATATAAGAAAAGTCTTTAACTTTGCATGTCTTTTTTCATCTGTAAACTACCTCAATGTCAAAACGACATCAAATAGACATCTAACTCTGACGTCAAAAACATGTCAAAATGTACGTGCTTTTGACACCAATACTTATTTCCAAGGCTGTTGGTGTCAAAGTTGATATTTAGCTGCAGCATGTTGGTGCTTCATAACATTTCATTTTTATGAGGTGGATCATTAGCCCAACCCCCACCTATAGGACCAGAACACACATACAATACGGAGAATTTAGCCTACCCAATTCACCTAGTGCATGTCTTTGCACTTGTGGGGGAAACTGGAGCACCTGGAGGAAACTCACGCCAACACGGGGAGAACATCCAAACTCCACACAGAAATGCCAACTAATCCAAACCAGCAACCTTCTTCCTGTGAGGTGACAGATCTACCACTGCATCCAAACCAGCAACTTTTTTTGCTGTGAGGTGGCAGATCTACCGCTGCGTCACAGTACCACCGTGCCTTGAAGTTTTATAAATTAATTTCGAGAAGATCACATGCTATGATTGATCATGGCTGGTCCCACATCAACAATCATCGATAAACCAATCAGATTAATCCAAGCCTTCAATAAATAGCCCAGTTTGTCTTACCTTTATTATTTTCATTTTTGTAAAATCCCCCCATCCACCAAATCTCCCCCTTTCCAATTTTATCAGGGGGAGCTCTCGAGGTCTACCTGATCTCAGACCCCCCTTCTATGCTACACGACCAGGCCGTAGCCCTGGGCTCAAGTATCTCTGAGTTCAATTTTCTCTTCTGGGACAGCATGACAAACCTACAGCTAGTGTCAAGCAATAGCTAAATCGATTTGCATTTTTGACATGTTTCTTAACCTGTTAGCCAGCACTCGACAACAGTCGTTTTTACATCAAGATGCACGTTACATGTGGTCAGAATGTAAATTTGATAATATTCTAGTCATAAAGACACTGTTGTTTAAATTTTGTATTTGAGCAAATTTAAATGTAAAAAAATAAATACATATATACTGCAAATGTCCATAATGCTGGAATTGCTTCTAAATATATATATAACAACATTTTTTGTAAGCATTGAAAGCTGGGGTCAATGTTATTAGCTCTTGTTTGAGTAGATGCACTTCAGAGAAAAGTAGACAAACTGTTTTTTTAAGTTGTATTGCACAGCATTTGCCTTATTTTGTTGTATTTTGAAAGAAAATTTTAATAAAAACAACCCTGTGTATTACTTTTGAGTGTATTTTATTGCACTTAAAAAGATAAGTGGAGTAAATTGACACTAATTAAAAGCATTAAGTCTGTTCAAGTTATAATACATATTAGAACAACTCTTATTTTTTAAGTAGAGCTCACTCAAGTTTAAGTGTACATTACTAAAAACAATTAGGGCAACCAGTTTCCTCTTATTTTTTAACTAAACTCAACTTATCTGGGCTTAGAGTGTATGACAACTTCAGCTGCTGAGAAATCCATAAATCTGAAAATGACCAGAGTGAGTGAGAGATCACAATATGCCCCTTCAAGTGATACTCTAACGCCTGCACAGACGTCTGTTCAGTATGCATTATATGCCCTTTTGCATTTTTGACATATCAACCTCTAACACCAACCTCCAGATAAGAAGCCATTTTTCCACAGTCACCATATTGCTTTTCGATAATGGCAAAGAACCACATCTTTGAAGTCGAGTCACGAGAGATATTAAACGTGTGGGGGAAAAGAAACGTTAAAGCCATTCCCTGGTGTCATTCCCCCCTGTGATCCAAATCCTTGTTATCAAACACAAATTTGTCATTACAGAATTGAGCTCCACTGCCTCATATTCCACCTTTAAATTGCCTGGGCTTCGGCGAACAGCTTCCTAAAGGCCACCTCGTGCTCTGACTGATAGTGGCCTGCGGTGCCCCAGATAAGAATCATCCGCTCAGACTGAATGAGACGAGGGAATGAAGTGAAGGAGTGTTATATGTTACTCACCTCCACCAGCTTGTTGGCGTGTTCACGGAAGACCTGCGCATACTCCTTAACCTCTTTCTCGTTTCCGCTCTTGGCCGCCTCTATCAGCACCAACAGAGGAACGTTGGTCTCCAGGAAGGAGTCGGATATGTGGTCCATAACGGCCTTCCTTAGCTAGAGAAGAGAGAGACAGAGAGACTTGGGATCAGCTTCTCTCCTGCACAAACTGTCCAGCACTTGAACCTGTACTTAGAGCTCCAGCTTTCGAGCATTTACAAGCAGTGCACTCCAGGTTTAACACCTTTTCTAATGGAGAGCTTAAGAGTGTTCTTGCGATAAAAACAGCTAGATGGAGCGCAATGTGACCGAACAGAAGGTGCATTTATAGGTAGGTGCATTAGCACTGTTATGTAAACACTCAATACACTTGAGATGCTTCAAGAGTGTCTGCAAAAACCCAGAGAATCGCACCATTCACATCCAACTTAATGGTAGTTTTCCACTGGAAGTGTGCTATTTGAAATACGTTGTTGTACTCAACAACAATAACAACAGGAAGGATTATTTCTATTTATTTTGCATATTCAAACTACCCTGACTATTTTTTCCCACCTTACTCAGTAAAATTGACCCCCAAAACAACTGTTGTAGCATATGCCTTAAGTGTTAACACTAGAACTACCAAGAAGGTGACCGTTTTTAATTTTCGAAATTTAATAATGTTGCTGAAATAAAACACTTTTCCTAAATATGTGTATATTTTTAATAGCATTGTTATTTTATTAAAATTACAAAACAAAAGACTTATGAGTGTTTGAATTAACATAGCGCACACATTTCAGTGTCGGCTACTCTTCCCTGTTACTTTAAATATGCATGCCTTTGTTACCTAGCAACTTCCTGCTAACAAAAACATAACATTCGGTTTGGCAAAAACATAATTTTACATCAGATATGTCTTTCAAAACAGCAAATTCAGTGACATGAAATACCTTTTCCCCTATTAGTGAAAGTGAAAATGAAAGTGAGGCGCGGACATTCGCAGGTGCAGCCAAACTATACATTTATACGCTGTATTACCAAAAAGATGGTATTTTTTGGGTGATGACCTAATTAAACATGATGGCAGACATTCAAAGCTTAATTTTAATATCTTAATAAAAGCTTTGAATGTAAATATGACGTGACAATAAGACTGCTATGATAATTCTAGCTGTTAAAAAAATAATAATAAAGTGTTAAAATATGAATAAATAAATAAATTAAAATTAAATTAAATTAAATTAAATTAAATTAAATTAAATTAAATTAAATAATAAATAAATACATTTATTTTTTTAAATTTTGTAGTTATTTTAAAAGTTAAATGAAAAGCATAATTTAGTATTATTTTTTCTGTTGCTAAAATGGGCAATTTTTGACACTTAAGTAAACAGGATGGTTAGTATTTATATAATTATTTGGTTGTCTAAAACAGAATGTAATGTAATTTATGGTTAAGTTAATTTTAATGTTGTCAATCTACCTTTTTAAGCCAAGGCAAGGCATGGCAAGTTTATTTATATAGCACATTTCATTCACAGTGGCAATTCAAAGTGCTTTACATAAACAGAAATAGAATTGAAGTATAAGAAAATAAAAACAAATAATAAAAACAGATTAAAATGAGTTAAAACAAGTTAAAAAGAAAGACATAATAGTGCGATCTGTCGGATGTAGCACAGTGCTCATTCAGTAAAGGCACAGCTAAACAGATGTGTTTTCAGTCTTGATTTGAATGTGCCCAATGTTGGAGCACATCTGATTGTTTCTAGAAGCTGATTCCAGCAGCGAGGGGTGTAATAGCTGAAAGCAGATTCACCCTGCTTTGACTGAACTCTTGGAATTTCTAGTTTATATGATCCTAATGATCTGAGTGATCTGTTAGGTTTGTATTCAATCAGCATATCTGTAATGTATTGAGGTCCTAGGCCATTTAGTAATTTGTAGACAAGTAGTAATACTTTAAAATCTATTCTGAAAGTAACTGGGAGCCAGTGTAGAGACCCGAGGACAGGTGTGATGTGCTCTAATTTCCTGGTTCTGGTCAGAATCCTGGCCACAGCGTTCTGAATGAGCTGCAACTGTCTGACTGTCTTTTTGGGAAGGCCAGTGAGGAGCCCATTACAGTAATCCACCCTGCTGCTGATAAAAGCATGAACAAGTTTCTCTAAGTCTTCACTGGAACCAAAGCATCTAATTCTTGCAATGTTTTTGAGATGATAGTATGCTGATTTAGTTACCGCTTTAACATGACTACTGAAACTGAGATCTGACTCCAGAGTCACACCAAGATTCTTGACCTTATTTTTTTGTTGTATGACCCTTAGAGCCAAGGTACGCATTCACCTTGAGAACCTCATCTCTGTTTTATCATGATATACATTTTTTTTACTTTTCAATTTAGAAATTTAATGGGCTAAAGCCTTAAAACTCACTTCTCAAAGTGCATTTTTTCCATCTCCCTGGGTCACACGCCACCCTGTGAGAAACACTGCCCAAGCTGTAATTTTTAAATGATAAATTCCAAGACTGTGATATCAAAGAGGCCTTAAAACAAGAAAATAACATGTACTTTTTATCAAATGTTATATATGTTGCTTTAAATACTGCAATTTCATGGTATGAAACGGTTAATTCCATTTCTTAAAACTAATTGGTAAACAGTTACGTTTTATTCATAGTATAACAAAGCTATGACCACCTTGCCTAGAGATTTAGTATATCACTGCACCACATCCTTAGGCCACAGTCTCCTGATTTTCAATGAAATGTTACTATGTGTTTAAGGTGTCTATTTCAGGTATGATACTATAAACTAAATACAGAAAACAACCATTTAATTAAGATAAGCTGATGTATATTTGTGAAGAAATATCATATACTGTTGGAAAAAATAGTCAGCGCAGGAGAAATATTCGTAGTTTCAGTTTTATTCAAGCTTCATCGGATGAGGCTATTACTGATTCTATTACAGTTATACCGCCAGGAATGACTATTTCTCTATAGCAAAAAGATAGTGGTAATACATTAATGCATACATATGTTGCTTTAATATTTATATTGTGTGCTAACATTTTTATAAAAGCAATAAGGTGCTCGAGAGCTTGCTGAATTGTGAATAAGTCACGGCCTCTCATACTTACAGCTTACAGAATACATGGATTCTATGTCTAGGCATAGCCAGCAAGTAAAAGTACAACTTTGTCAGCACCTAAAAAGAAAACAGCAGACAAGGAAGGAATTGTAAGCAACTTAAGGTTAAGTGCCTTGCTTAGGGGCACAATGCTAAAAGCTCATGGCTTGCTAATTGCGTTGATCAAGCTAGCAACCTTTTGGTCACTAGCCCTGAGCATCAACTTATCACACAGAGGCATGCATTTAGCCTCGAGCTAAGAGAAAAGCTTAATACATCTCCTGATTTGCAAATATTAATACAACTATCATTAATGTTATATCTGCACAATCATCAGCTATTTTTATTTCATTCTAATTATTAGTCTAACACAATCACGCAGTCATCAGCATAATTCACCGCTAAATGCCGAAAGAGCGCTGTAGGCATTTCTAATGGGACACTAGGTAGATTCCCACGACACATGTCCTCTAATGGATGACGGGAAACACTCCTAACAAGCAATAATTATCATTCAGCGAGGCGCGCACATATCTTAACCAATTAAAAACACTGAGCTAGGCTATGGTGGGCAGACAGTAATGATGAATTATGGCTAAAGACGACGCATAATCCATCACTGGCAAGAAACTTGGCCAGTCAGAACTTAAGCCGCCCTTTAAAGGGGACATGTCAGGATTTCTCCCACTCTTTCATAGTCCACCAGTGTGGAACAAATAATTTGGCTACAAAAATAATAATGGGGTGTTTGTCGTGAGAATTTATTATGAGTTTTGAGTTCAGTAGTGCTGGGAACTATTAAGAGAATCATTTATATTTAAAGTACATCTTATTTATACACTTTAAGCAGTGAGGATATATTCAACCAATGGCTATAAGTCAAAAGATAATAATTACTAAAAAGACAACCTATATTGATAGCAGCTTTATAACACATGCAGGTTTCAAAAGGAACACAGCTTTAAGACATTTACGCAAGAACAGGTAACCTGCAGAAATATACATTATGTCTTGCTATGTCCATCCAAAGAGCTGCAGCTCAAAGAGAAATAAAACATTTTATAAACTATATAAACCAGACAAGTTTTTATATGATAAATATACATTTTCCATCGCATTATGATGTTATATTATCACATCACCATGTTATGAGCAAACTATAAGCTATTGGGTTAGTTCAATTTAAATTTGGCCAATAACTTTTTACAAAGTAATCGTTAGTGTCACCATCGCCAGCAGAGAAGTTGCCCCGCTGGAGATCCCTTCCGATATGCCTGGATAACTACAACTACCATAATGCTGTGCGACAGTCAACACTCGCCCCAGCTGACTATCATCTGGACACTCACTCACACACACGCAGATGCTGTTCATTTGCACTCACTTCATGGACTATACCTGTATATACACCTCATTCACACACACTTGAGGCTAAGTGTTCTGTAACTTAAGGAGGCTTTCACAGAGGAGTGAATCCAAAAGCAGAATAATTAAAGAATAGTAAACCTGGCAAGGGTTAATAATAGGAGAACATACATCGGGTATATACAGATAATCCAGAAGTCATCGTCGATTAACAGGCAAATGGTCAAAATCGGACAAAGATCATATAAACAAGGATTGAGGCTAGGAATAAGTTACATAAAAACACGACAAGGACCAAAGAACGCATCTAGACATGGAAACGAAACACTTAAACTAAGAAAACCAACAAATAACACTTAGCCTCGAGTGTGTGTATGAATGAGGTATATATGTAATCCATGAAGTGCAAATGAACAGCAGCAGCTGTGTGTTTGTGTGTGTGTGTGTCTGGATGATAGTCAGCTGAGGTAGGTGTTGATTGACACACAGCATCGTGGTAGTTGTAGTTCTCTAGGAATACAGGATCTCATGTGAGGCAACACCTCCGCTGGCGAACATGACAGTTGGATTTATTCTTAGTTGGATTTTTTAATTATATTTTTTAGTTGGAAGTTTGAAACCAGACAAAAATAAATAAATAAATACATACTTCTGCAGTGTTTGCTGAGTTTAATGTACCATTCTCAAGTTAATGAATAATTTGCATGACTGAAATTTAGTAATATTTATTTTGGTAAAATTTTACAAAAAGTTTGTATAAGTTAATGTTAGATAGTATTTTTCTAACATGAACAAACAATGAGCAATCAAATTAACCATATGACTTGTTTGAACTTATATTGTATATCTTCTATTAAACTGACTTAAAACAGCTTGCGTAACTTATAAAATTAAGTTGGAACATGATTAACTTTGTTTAATAAGTTATAATTAGCTAAAAACCTATGCTGTCACGACTAATTGGTCATAAATTTGTTTTACAGTGTTGTTACTGTTAGTAAATGGAAATACAGTTGTTCATTTTTAGTTCATGTTAGTTCATTAACTAATGTTAACAAGCACGGGTTTTGATTGTAATAATGCATTAGTAAATGTTAAACTATGATTAGTGAATTTTTACAGACTAATTTCAAGAGGAACAAATTATATTATTGATTGCGGCTGGTCTCTCATGCATAGTCAGCAATAATCTTATTAGTCTGATCTACGCCTACAATAGACAGATTTCGCCCTACTGCCTTATCTTCTTTTTAAAAGAATCCCCTCTTCCACCCCATCTCCTCCTTATAGGGGTAGCTCTCGAGACCTACCTGATCTGGAACCCCTTTTAGGTTTTTTGACCAAGCAGGAGCCCTAGGCTCAATTATCTCCGAGCTCAGGGTTTTCTCATTGGACAGCATGCCAAACCTGCCACTAGCATCAAGCTATACCTAAGTGTGAACTCTTGAAATAAATGTTAGTTTATGCTATTACATAAATGGACTAACAAGTAATTAAACCTTATTTTAAAGTTTAATAACTATTTTGATATGATAATTTAATAAAAAAAAGTTTAGGTACAGTATCGGAACAGCCAGATAAAACTTTTAGTTAAAAAAAAGTTTTTGTTGCAAGAAATGCTGAGTAGCTCAATAAAAGCCACAAAAGTGTAAATTTTGGCCCTTCTCACTGGCATGCAAGTAAGTTTAAAGCTAGGTTGTGGTGTGGAACAGGCCATGAAAGCAGAGCCAAGCATGAGGACGTCATCTTTTCAATCACCGTGCAGCACCCATTGAAGGAGGTCTTGGCC
Source organism: Danio albolineatus (assembly GCA_903798035.1). NCBI lineage: Eukaryota > Metazoa > Chordata > Actinopteri > Cypriniformes > Danionidae > Danio > Danio albolineatus. The sequence continues at coordinate 4,529 of CAIGQQ010027162.1, read as the reverse complement.
ATCTGAGCATGAAATTCGCAAAACAGAGCACACTTCGCAGGTAATGATCCTTCTCCCGGTGTGCCGATGATTTAATTGAAATGTTTTAATGAACCTTGGCTCTCTCTCTAATAACCTCCGGAAAAGGATGTGTGCTTTTCTTAATAATGGTTTGGGTTTACCCTAGGGAAAATTACTTTGAGGGAAAAAAAAGGAGGCAAAATGTATCATTTTAAAAATATGCACTGAGAAAAAACCCAGAGATTTATATAGAGTGCACATGAGTCATGTGTACAAATGAAATATGTGAAAAAAAGAACAGTACTAGTACTTGAATTTATTAATTAATAACCTTAAACTGGGACTCTGTGTGACAGAATTCCAGTCTCCCCCACCCCTTCTTCAAATTAATTTCCCAGTTCTCACGGAGCTTGAGAGCAAGTCATCTGTCTCTACTTTTTTTATTAAGATTATTTAAGCCATAATTATTTTCCTTTGACATCGGCCATGGCATTTTAGGGTCATTTCCGTTTGCATCTTATCATCATTATGCCAGCGAGATTAATTTCTGTTTACTGGGAAAGTCTCATTTTCTGGTTGCAGACCTTTAAACCTTTATTCAATCTACTTCATGTTGTAAATGTGCCAACATGTTAAATCCAACATGTTATTATTTCACAAGAAATAGCTTAAGTTTTCCAACAGCATAGGAAAGACAACAAGTAGCCCACAGTGAGACCGCTCATGCCTAATGTCTTTTTCAAAGAGGGAATTGAAGTTATAGTCATGTAATCTCAAGACTAAATTGGAAAAAAAGCTTGACGAATGGAGTGCACCGCCGACTCCTTGCAGACTACAAAAACAGCAAGCCAAAAATTGGAAACACTGAGGAGAGGAAGTGCTTTGCTTTAAATTGCTCTGAGGGACTGAAAAAATGGAAATCTTGTGATCCTACCTGTCATCTTCCCCTCTCTGTTATTCTGCCTCTCTTCCCAATTTCTCCCTAATCCTTTGTTCTCTTCATCCATATGGTAGTGAATCGCCGGTATAAAAATCAGCATAGTAAACTCAATCAAGCCAAACTCAAATGGAAACAAAGACAAAATGAGGAAGAAAGCGTGCACTTAGCCAACTCGGGCTGAGGATACATCTTTCATTGTCGCAAATGGGGGAGATCTTAAGGGATAAGATTAGCCAGTGTTTGTTTATTTTAATCTTCTGTAATTTACTCAGCTCAGAACAAAGCAGACAGATGTTTTACTTCTTAATTTGAGTTCATTATGATGTTCATTTTTGCCCACATTTTCCACCACGTTTATGTATAAATATTATTTTCAGAAAATATATTGCTATAGTTCCCATATTAAAGTCCATATGAAATGCTAGTGAGTATTGCTATTGTTTAGGTGAAAGTTGTACAAATCTGTGCAAATCAATCTACTTAAAAAAAGTTTTATTTGGTAATCTTCAGGGCGCCACGCTGGCCTAGTGGGTAGCACGTTCGCCTCACAGCAAGAAGGTCGCTGGTTCGATCTCTGGCTGGGCCAGTTGGCATTTCTGTGTGGAGTTTGCATGTTCTCCCCGTGGTTGCGTGGGTTTCCTCCAGGTGCTCCGGTTTCCCCCACAAGTCCAAAGACATGCGGTACAGGTGAATTGGGTAAGCTAAATTGTCCGTAGTGTATGTGTGTGAATGAGAATGTATGGATGTGTTTCCCAGAGATGGGTTGTGGCTGGAAGGTCATCCGCTCCGTAAAACAAATGCTGGATAAGTTGGCGGTTCATTCTGCTGTGGCGACCCCGGATTGATGAAGGGACTAAGCCGAAAAGAAAATGAATGAATGAATGGTAATCTTCAAAGTCAGACCATTGCTTTACAAATTGGCAGTGTTTTATTGTTGATGTCGGTTTAATATTCTTAAACAAACATTTAACTCTTTTTGGAAATATGTTAATTTTACAAGCTAACTAGAGTTTTACAAGTCGTTCGTTCGTCTGTTTGTTCGTCTGTTTGTTCGTCTGTTTGTTTGTTTGTTCGTCTGTTTGTTTGTTTGTTTGTTTGTTTGTTCGTTCGTTCGTTCGTTCGTTCGTTCGTTCGTTCGTTCATTCATCCAATCTCCTGGTTTAAAGAGAGTCATTTTAGCCTATCTTAGTATAAATGATACATAAGATCAGTAGCATATTTGTTTAAAAAAAAAAAACATAATTTTCTTATTTAAAGCTTGACTCTTCTGTAGTTACATATTTTACTGAGAATGATATAAAATGATAAGTTGCTATTTCCTACTTTACCTAGATACAACAGGGAAAATAAGTATTGAACATGTTTTTGTTTTTTTGTTTTTTTTCCTGGGAATATTTCCAAAGGAGCTGTTGACATGGAATTGAACCAGATTTTGGTAAAAACCCAACAATAAAAACATTTAAAAAAATTTTAAAAAAATTACTGAAATGTATTCAATACTTTATATAAAATGTTTTTTGGTCATGGCAGCTTAAAGATGACTCTCATATGAAGAATGAAATCACATGAATTGCTCAGGTTTGCATTTTAAAAATAGAGTGTAAAAAATATTGATGTTTCTTTGGGACTCAACTATCAAATCTGATCTTTAATTTGTATATCATATATGATTTAAGTCAGGTGGGCCATTCTACAGCTTGATTTTTATTTTTTTTGGAAAGCATTTGAGAGTTTCATTGGCTGTGTTTTGAATCGTTGTCTTGCTGAAATGTCCACCCTGGTATCATCTTCATCATCCTGAAAGATGTTGGAGTGAAGCAGCTAATATTAATTTACAGTGATGAAGGGCAGAGGGTTGCTGAAGAACTACTGAGAGATTTGAGCTGCTGTCTGGGCTTTCACTGCCTTTCTACTCTTTCCTTTCATCATGTGTTCAATAGTTTTTCCTAGAATCATTTAATTTTATTACGCATAATCTAATTTATGGGCGCCACGGTGGTGTAGTGAGTAGCACATTCGCCTCACAGCAAGAAGGTCGCTGGTTCGAGCCCCGGTTGGGTCAGTTGGCATTTCTGTGTGGAGTTTGCATGTTCTCCCCGTGGTTGCGTGGGTTTCCTCCGGGTGCTCCGGTTTCCCCCACAAGTCCAAAGACATGTGGTATAGGTAAATTGGGTAGGCTAAATTGTCCGTAGTGTATGAGTGTGAATGTGTGTGCATGGATGTTTCCCAGAGATGGGTTGCGGCTGGAAGGGCATCCGCTGTGTAAAAAATATGCTGGATAATTTGGCGGTTCATTCCGCTGTGGCGACCCCAGATTAATAAAGGGACTAAGCCGACAAGAAAATGAATGAATGAATCTAATTTATAAAGTATTTAGATTAGTTTTTGTTGCATATATGATTTTCTTTGATTGTTATCAACATCCGGGAAAAATTCAAGTCAACAGCACCTTTAGAAATATGTTTTCTGAGAAAAATGGAGACGTGTTAATTACTTATTTCCCCTGCTGTACCTAACTGGGGACTATTTTCAAGAATTCTGTAATATCATTGCGCCTGCTCCAGCCATGGTACGGCAGCATTGAATTTTTTTTAGCGATATGCTAATCATCTAATCCAACTCAATGATTTGCGCTACAGTAAGTTAAGCTAAAAGTGGATCGCCTTTAGTTAAGCTAAAAGAGGATCGTCTGAATATATTCAAAAACGGTAAAAATCAGTTTTGAAATGAAAATATTTTCAAAACTAAAGTGAAGTGCTCCTTTAATCACACCCTTCTTACCTATAGTTTGTAACAAGGGAATTACACACAAAAAGCCCAGCTCCCTAATAAATATTCTGTTTCAGTTGGAAGCACATCAACACACTGAAATAAAAGTCTCAGAAACTTCCAGTTCACGCAGACTTTTGCAATCACGGATAACAAGACAACTCTGCAAACTACAATTATCAATAATGAATCACACGTGCCATAAAGTTTGCCTGTACATCTTAAGATTTGAATTCTCTGAAGAGAGGAGTCGAGAGCTCAATGTTTCTTATTAAAACGTCAAGGCCAATTGCAGGATAAACATCCTTCTGTACCTGGTTAGCAGAAAAGGCAGCCAATACAAATCAGAATGAGGTAACAGCACTCATATAATATTAATAATGACATCTGAAAAGGAAAGGGGGCGGAGGGAGGAATGAGTGAAAGAGCAGAGATGCGCTGTTTGATCTTCCTGTCATGTCTGTAAATGAGTCTGATAGCAAAGCCCCCTCCCCGTCAATGAAGAGGTCTTAGGGCAGAGTAGAGAATGCCAGAGAAATGATTGTCTTGCTCTGGAGAGATGACATTTAGGTTAAAGCTTTAGCATTGATTTAAATGTTTTTGCTCCTGGCCAAAACTGAAAGGTACATCCCTGTGTGCTGTCCCAAGAAGAATATTGGATCGTTGTATGGAAAATATGATTCATTTAGGAACCTAATATGATTTTACTTGCTATTAAGATGGATTCTAAAATTTATAGTAACTTAAAAAAATAAATAAATAAATAAAAATAAATAAATAAATAAATAAATAAATAAATAAATAAATAAATAAATAAATA
>CAIGQQ010027161.1:0-11874 GCA_903798035.1 Danio albolineatus | reverse complement strand
TGTGTGTATGTGTGTGTGTGTGTGTGTGTGTGTGTGTGTGTGAGAGAGAGAGAGAGAGAGAGAGAGAGAGTGTGTGTGTGCGTGCGTGTGTGTGTGCTTGCACGCGGAGGGGTTAGAAACACATTCCAGTCCAGATAAGCGGAGAATGTGAACGCTGCAGTTGTCTGTGTGTTCAGTCTGGCCTCCGCTCTGAAGGTTTTTGTCTTATTCAACAAGTGATACTGCATTTAATTCACCAGATTCCTCTGGAAAATAGTTGCAATACTCATTTGATTATTATTTTCTCCTAAAAATAAAGATTCCAATTAGAAACAATGTGTTATTATATTCTGATGTCATAAGAAAATTTTTTAGCATTCCACCCAGACCCTTTTATTTCAGTGTTGTTTAGAAACCAGCTAACCGATCTCAAGCTGATCTAAAAGAAATAATGATATAGATAGAAACATTTTATTCTTGTAAGAATTCTGCAAGTGTATTGAACTTGTAGCTTTACAGTCTTGTAATAACAGTTTTTTTGTAATTATTGTGGATTTCTTACAGCACAAAATGTTTTAATATTCTGATTTCTTTAAAAATCTTAGTGGAATGTAAAAATGTTGAAATCTGAAGGTGACCTCAAGATCTTTTTTTAGGCGTATAAGTATCCAGTGAAATATGTTTTTTTGACAAACTTAAGACCCATTATAAAATAAATCAGTTTCTCTGTCGCAGATCTGTCCTTTGATCACGTTAGTTATAATGTAAAACATACTTCAAGAGTTCACACTTAGCTGATGATTGATTTTAAAGCTTGTTTGGCATGGAGTGAGCCCTGAGCTCATAAAATCCTCGAGCCCGGGGCTCCTTCCCATTTGCTGGGCGAGAGGGGAGTTTGAGCTCAGGTAGATCTCAAGAAGTCCCCAGCTGTTTGAAGATAGAGAGCAATTAGGGATTGTTATGAAGATATAACTATTTACTAAGTCTTAGTATGTCTATAGTGCCTATTCGGATTAGTCAATTAAGTTAAGTTGTATGTTTTTGGATGGTAGGAGGAAACCGGGGGACCCTTGTAAGTACTAGAGCCAGTGATTTTCTTGCTGTGAGACAACAGTGGATTCTAAAACTAGTAAAATAAAATGAATGAAACACACACACACTGTTAACAATTTCCTGTAGAATCTACAGTAACTCACTGTAAATCAATTACAGTAAAAATACTGTATTTTCATTTACAACACCATTTATCTTGCTGTATGTATTTACAGAGCGTTATGTATATCTTTACTGTACAATTGACAGTAATTTTCACAATGCAACTTTAAAATACAGTAACATACTGCATAACTGCCCTACAGTAAAATACAGTTCATATTACTGTTCAATATTGTGTAATTTACAAAAATATGTTAACAGTAAGTGCAGGCGTATAGCAATTATTAAAAAAAAAAACAAAAACACAAATTACTATTATTATCCATTAAAGAGAACAAAATTAATGCAATAAAAAGCTTCAACTTCAGCTACAGTTTCTAAGACACCAGTTTTGTCTAAAAAAAAAAGCAAAACAATAAAAGCATTTATATTGAACATTTTGCACAATATTCAAACTTAACTACCTCTTTTGGACAGTATTCAACCTTTAATACACAAGAGACTCCACAACATTGTTTAGTCTCAAGTAAAAGTACTTGTATAGCCTGTCGTATAGATAAGTATCTTATTTATGCATAGGTTTTTTTAAAAATATCTTATAAAAATCTTATGTCTAGTGTTGTGTTTGTGTTTATAATTAATTATGTGGCACCGCTGTCCTGCAAGACACGACATTTCGTTCCTCTGTATGTCTACACACACATGTAGTGAAAGACAATAAAGCATAACATGACTTGATTTGATATTTTGACAATTTTTAGTTTAAAAATGACCAAAACGCACAGCTTAAAATGTACTTAAATTTTCAATTTTAGCAAGCATTTAATAAAACTTTCTAAAGCCAAGGTATTTAAAACACTAGCTACTATTCAATCCACCTGTTTTAATGCGCATAAAAAAACGCTTGATGGAAACGATGCACATCAATTAAAAAAATGTGCATAAAAACATACACTATGCTCATAACTGAGTAAGAAACATTTTATTTGAAAAGAAAAGGTGCATAAGCTACGATGAAAACACTTTCACTGAGCAAATTCCAGTGTGCGCATTAAAAAAGTCTTGTGATTTTGTTTCAAGAGATCTTGTGATGATAAAAATGTGTGTGGATGGACAAACCAGCAGGCTGAGCACATTGACTAAAACAGCGTTTCAGATGTTTTACATTATAAAAACGCCAGTATTAGTGTTATTATATTATTAAGGACCTCCAGAACTGTCAAGAGCATCTGTGCTCCGCGTTTGATGCCTTCAAACACCATCTCACGTTCATGCATACTGTCTTCTGAGGCGCAAGTAATTTATTAAATGAAGAGAAGATTCATGCAGCTTCTCCTACCGCAGTAAATTCAGTTTTTACTGTTGATATTTAGTGCCAGTTAATCAGGAAGTGGTGATTTTGTTCTGTTTGACTTGGATGGAAACACTGCTTTATTTGCATGTCTTAAATGCGATATTCCAGTTATCTGCATCAATTTAATTCACATCTTTAGATGGAAACATAGCTAATGACAGACAACAAAGTTAATAAAACTTTAAAGTTGTAATGTTAATAAGTTAAATAATTGATAATTGATCAAACCCGTAATATTGTACATAAATATAACTACATTAATATAACTACATAAAACTACATAACATGCTTACAAACACAATATAATTGCAAAAACCTTTTAAAAATTTCAATAAGTTCAAAGTTTTTAGGTTTAATTTTAGCAAGGACTCCAGTTTCGTTTGGAAATCAGCATACACCAAAGTATAATAGTCTTAATAATCTTGTGTAACAGCGTGGTAGTTTATGTAAGTGATATATCATTCTGTCTGTCTCTAATAAAGCCAATGGGACAGGATGCTGCAGCACTAATACCGTCATCACTTCCTCTGTCTGTGCTGAAAGACAGCTTCCACCTCCTCTGTTACCTGAACAGGTGTGTTCACACACACACATCACACCCACACACACATGCCGGATACAAACCATCATTTATTTACCATCTGGAGACAAACAAATGTAGACGGTATATGAAAGATGTTTTGTGTGGGTCTCAATCTATCAACACACACTCGTATTAAATCAGTTCTCAAACGTGCTTCGTTTGAAAAAGCATCACGTTAGCTCATTTAAAGTGATCTGGAAGTTTCTGCAGATTAATTCAGAAAGAGGATGTATTTCCAACTGAATCGGAATATTGAGTAGGGGGGCGGGGTTTATTTTTGAGCTCCTTCTTTAATCTTCCACTCACAGCAAACGGCTGGTTTATACTTCTGCGTCGAGTGACCGGCGTGACCCACGGCACCTGCCTTGCACATAGTCATGCATTTATACTTCTGCATGCTGTTTGTGTTGCTCTGAAATAACACTTCTGAGATGCTAGCTCGCAGTGAGGATTTTATGTTCCCATGTGTCGTGTTCTTGTGGGTGTTTTGATTTTTAAAGTGGCCAAAAATCATTCAGAGGCAGCAAATGGCGGATATGCAACACAACTTTAACCATAAGATAAACACACAACAACAGTTTCCAACTGAAGCTCCTTTACGTGACTCGACACTTGTAAGCACTCACTCCAGCGGATTCGTGTGGCTCTTGGTCTCGCCCTCACCAGTCACAGCTACCAAGCCGACCAATCACAGAGCTTGCGCTGTGTCATTTGCTACGTGTAGTTACATTTTTTGAGAGGTGCACGTCAGCATCAGACACGGTGAGGGCTATACTACTGACATCATCAGAAAAACATTGCCGTTCCAGAGTGGAATCTGAGTTTTATTCAAAATACTGAGAAAATTGTTACTTTTGTCCAAATTAAGTGCTTAGCAATGCACATTTCTAATCTATAATTGAGTTTTGGTATATTTACAATACATAATTCACTAAATATCTTCATGCAAATGATCTTTGCTCACTTTTCTAACGATTTTTTGTCATAAAAGAAAAATCGTTAACACTTTAGTATAGGAATATATTGAGTATATATTATATATTATTTGTATACCTTAGATAAGGGTTTGGGGTTTAGTTTGAGCTCCTCCTCTCGTCTTTCACTCACAGCAAACTAATGGTTGGAGGGCATGCATAGCTAATCATACAGCATTTCACCCAATCCATCAAGCTGACATCATCAGAGCAGCACTGCCATTCCAGAGTGGACAAATTGTTTACATTGGTCCAAATTAAGTGCTTAGCAATGCACATTACTAATCTATAATTGAGTTTGGCTATATTTACAATATAAAACTCAAAAAATATCTTCATGCAAATGATCTTTGCTTAATTTTCTAATGATTTTTTGTAATATAAGAAAAATCTTTACTAGTTTAGGTACAGTATATATTATCATCAGAGCAGCACTGCCCTTCCAGAGTGAAATATGAGCTTTTGATTTTTTTTTTTATCGAAATACTTAGAAAACTGTTTACATTTGTCCACATCAAGTGCTTAGAAATGCACATTACTAAACTATAATTGAGTTTTTGATTTATTTACAGTATAAAATTCATATATCATAATATATCTTCATGGAAAATGATCTTTACTTAATTTTTAGTATAGGGACTAGGGCTGCACGATATTGGAAAAATCTGTCATGGCAATTTTTATTTATTTATTATTATTATTTTTTTAGCTGTGATTTATATTGCATTGAATACAATTTTAGCAGATGACTGGAATGAAATCATTAACTCAGATTGATCATAATAATCTTGTAGATTATTGTAGATTAAAATTGCAAATAAGATAGAGCAAAGATAAAAATTTATTAAGTAGTCAGATATTCAGGTACAGTAATACAATACGATATTATGATGATATTTTGCCCCCGATCATGATAGATCATGATATCAATGATATATCCCAAGAAAACCACCAATATATATTGATATTTGTAAATAAAGAGGGAAAATGCATCAAAAAAATTTTTTATTAAGAGCACATAGATTTCTTAGAATTGCAACATTGATATGTGTTCGATCCGCCATCATGAGAAGCACCACCTCATGCATATCTCTGTTGTCCTGCTCCTATTACTGAATAATCGAATAAAATGTAAACACTGTACATTCTTTATTGCTGATCAACAATAATAAACAACTCCACACTGCAGATGCTGCGATGTGACTATTGCGACTGCACACATTGAGATATCACTGCTGTAATGAGATATTGTGCAGCCCTAATAGGGACCAATTCTCACTATTAACTAGTGGTCTATTACCTGCCTATTATTAAAATTTTTGCTATTTATTAGTACTTAAAAAGTACATATTCTGCACGATCTTATTTTACATGCATAATCCCACACAACAACAACTGTTATAATTATTAGTAAGCAGCAAATTATTCATTTATTGAGCCACATGTTGTTGTTAATAGTTTGTTAATAGCGTGAATTGTACTTTAAAGAGGACCTATGCCCCATTTTACATGATGTAAAATAAGTGTATGATGTCCCTAGAGTGCCTATGTGAAGTTACATGACAAAATACCTCACAAATTATGCTTTATAACTCTTTGAAACTGACCCTTTTAGGCTTTGATCTTAATTCAGCCATTTTGGTGATTGTCGCTTTAAATTTAAATGAGGAAAGGGGCTATTCTATGGAGCAAGTGGAAAGAATTTTTGGACTCTGATGACTCTTTTTGGACATGCTGATGAATGTATGTATGCACACGTGTATGTGTATACAGTATTGTATGTAACCATACAAGACCACTCTTACAATGTTCTTTACCCTGCTGTTTTTGTTCAATATTTATATTTTATTTTATTATTCTTATCTTTTCTTATTTTCTTATTATTTTTGTTCTCCTCCTTAAATGGTATTGTAAACTCTCGGATATTGTATGTTACAGCATTATATTCTGAAATTAAAAATAAAATAAATAAATAAATAAATAGATAAATAAATAAAATACATTTAAATGAGATTGTGCTTTTTTTAAAAGAGGCTGGAGCTACAAATGCCTGTGTGTCAGCATTGTGGCAGATTCAAAAACAAGAATAACATCCTATTCTAATGAGGAAGTGATCATCACTAATGGGTGGGGCTTTCCCCCTCTGACACATATAAAGGGAGAATGTCAATCAAAGTGTTTCCGTAGACGCTACACTACACTACATTAAATAAATGTAATACATTTTAACCTATAGAAGCTGGTTATAATCACAGACTATTGCCACGCAACTCTGTTTAGACTCCTTGTAAAAGTGATTTTTGCATAATAGGTCCTCTTTAAAGTAAAGCTTGACCAAAAACAATTTGTAATTTCGACCCATACATTATTGCTGTTGCCAAAAATATAGCTGTGCAACATAATACATATGCATACAATGATAAAGTAAAACTGTATAATATATTAAAGCTGCATTCTAAATGTGCTGTAGCTTCTCTCCGCGTTGGTCTCTTTATGATTTGACTCCCTCATTCGTGCAAATTGATATTTGTGTCCTTCTGAGTCCAAATCCCGAATTCCCGCAACACAAACAGAGGCGTGTTTTATTCCACAAAGATACAGCAGAAAGAGAAACGGCTACAGGAATAAAGCCTGCGTTGTGGAAGTGTGGGCCAGCGGGCAGGTATTATCGCTGATAAATGAGGGTTACAAAATGTATAAAGCGCCGACAGGGAAGTGTTGTGGCGTTCAAGTGTAGAAGTGAATGTGTTTGCGTCTGTGTGTGCTGTCAGAGTCAACAGCTACTGCTGAGAAATGGACAAGGGTCTTGTTTTACTCATAATCTTTTCAGAGCAAAGCTTTTTCTCCGTCCCATATAATAGCCCACACCGGGGTGCCAAGGGCATTTGACACTCTCCAAAAGCACCTCACACAGCACTTACGGTGATGCCGCCGAGCACAAACTGAAAAAAAAAAATCTAATAAAAATCAGAGCACACTAGTAATGCTAGTAAGTTGCAGGTCCGGTATTCAAAAGGCAAGTTTGTATTTTTCTGAAAGTGCTGGCTGTAGAACTTTAAATGGGATCATTTATATATTTATTTATTTAGTTGTGGTTCTTTATGAATTCTAATTGATAAAGCTATATACAGTTTATTTTACCTGGTTTTCTTTTGCCAATCATGGATTGCTTGTTGCCTTAAGAAATTAATAAACTAAATTAAAAATGGCAAAAACAAAGCATGCAGCTCAGTAAATTAAATGTCATGAAGCCATATGAAAACAGTGTAGTTATTTTTAGTTCATATTTGCATATTACTTATTTAATTTGCATAACGCTTATTGTTGCAAAATGCAATTCTTTAAGTCTGAGACTCATTACTCGAGCAATACTTTCATTTATTTGTGATGAATACATATATATATATATATATATATATATACAGTGGGGAAAATATTGAACACGACATGTTATTTTCCTGGAAATAATATTTTTAAAGGAGCTGTTGACATGGAGTTGAGCCTGATTTTTGTAAAAACCCAAACTATACAAACATAAAAATAAAACAAAACAAAAACAAAATCTGAAAAATGAGTTATGAGTAATAACAATGAAATGACACAAAGAGAAAGAACTGAACTACTGAAAAGTATTTAATGCTTTCTATAAAAGGCTTTTTTTTTAATGATGGCAGCTTAAAGAGAATAGAGAATGAAGTCACATGCATTGCTCAGGTGTTTTTCACAGACTTCAACAAAGTGTAAAAATCTTGATTGTTCTGTGGGTCTCGTCTATCAAATCTGATCTTTTTGTATTTTCTATTGGATTGAAGTCAGATGATTGGCTGGGCCATTCTACAGCTTGATTTTCTTTCTCTGAAAGCATTTGAGAGTTTCCTTGGCTGTGTTTTGGATCGTTGTCTTGCTGAAATGTCCACTAATGGAGATGTTGGACTGAAGCAGCTAATACTCATTTACAATGACGAAGGGCAGAGGGTTTCTGAAGAACTACTGAGAGATTTCAGTTGCTGTCTGGGCTTTCACTACCTCTCTACACCTTCCTTTCTTTATGTGTTCAATACTTTTTTCTTGTGTCATTTCATCTTATTTCACACAACTTAATTTGTAAACTAATTAAATTAGTTTTCTTTGCAAATATAAATTGCTTTGGTTGTTACCAACATCTGGTGAAAATGTCAAGTCAACGGCACAACGGAAATATGTTTATTGAGAAAAATGGTGAAAAAAAATGGTGATCATTACTTATTCTCAAGCATCAGATGTCAAATAAATTTCAAACTAGCATTTTTAAGAGTTTATAAATTTATAGTTGACGTCAAAATTATTCGTCCACCTGGGAATTGTTTTTGATGATGTTTAACAGAGCAAGGAATTTTTCACAGTATTTTTGATCATATTTTTTCGTTCAGAGAAATTATTATTTGTTTTATTTTGGCTAGAATAAGTTTTTAATTAAAAAAAATCCTTTTAAGGTCAATATTATTAGCCCTCTTAAGCAATATTTTTTCTTCAATTATTTGCATAACAAACCACTGTTATACAATGACTTAATTACCCTAATTAACCCAGTTAAGCCTTTAAATGGCACTTTAAGATGAATACTAGTATCTTGAAAAATATCTACAATACAGTCATCATGCCGAAGATAATAGAAATAATTTATTAGAGCTATTGTGTTTATGAATGTACAATCTTCTCTCCGTTAAAAAGAAATTAGGGGAAAAAAATATACAGGGGGCTTATAATTCAGGAGAGCTAATAATTCTGACTTGTACATGTACAGTACATGTATATATGGATACGTACCTGTATGAATGAAGCTTCTGAGTGACTAGTTTGCAGTTTGAAGTACAGTAGATGTGATACTGTATCGTTTTCAATGTATCATTGGAGTGTTTTGAGATTCTAGTCATCCAGTAGTGTTAGCAGTTGTAATGTGTGTCTGAATGTAACTTTATAGCTTCTTTCTACTTTGAGTCTTTACTGTAAACCATACCGTCACTTGATCACACTTTAAATCTCTTCAATTAAAGCTAGCTTTGCTTGCAGAAAGTTCACTTCAAGTCAGACAGAAGTGTTTCTATGTTTATTCAAGAAGGCTTTCTTTTCAGGAATGAAATGTGTTCCTTTAAAAGGCTTTAGTTTAAATCTTCTCTATATTCTATTAGGCACAACATTCACTTTCGCCTTTTCTTCATTTTTGTATGGAAAATGCATGACTGATTAATGCCAGTGGGAACAGAATAAGGAACAGATAAACTTAGGCCCCGTTTACACTAATGTGTTTTCGTTTTAAAACGCATAAGTTTTGCTACGGTTACGCCATCCGTCCACACTACGCCGGAGTTTTCGAGCCACGAAAACGAAGCGTTTTGGAAGCGCTGGAGAGGCCGTTTTCATTCTAAAACGCTGCTGCTCCGTCTCAGTGTGGATGGGGGAAACGGAGACATCTGAAAACGGAGGCATGGCTGCTGAGATTCGCTACTTGATTTGGGGCTTTTGGGTCATTGCGTAACCTTCCCTTATTCGTCAAGCCCCTATCACATGACTATAACGCCACCAGAAGACAGCAGACCAGCCTTCACTGTAAACAACAACATGGACACAGAAATGGGGGCGTTGTTTGCACTAGTGTCCATTTTAGGCACCATTGTGCAGTTAAACTCTGCCTTTTTTACTACAACAGCTGCATATATTCGCAAGAGGCAAGCTATTGTTCGAGCACTCGCTAATCGCTCGCGTTTCAAGCGGCATAAGCCCTATTTAGAACGCCGGTTTTGGGTTACACCGGGAAGAAAAAGTGCCTGGTGCGAGACACATGCTTCCTGTTTATACTTGAACGCGCATGCCCAGAGTGTGCGAATGGTCACGTGATATATGTTTTTGGTGGAGTAGTGTGTACAGAGATGTGTTCAGAAACGCTGGGTGAAACGCTAGTGTGGACCCGGATCGTTTTCATGCTAAAACGCCGTTTTAAAACTAAAACGCACTAGTGTAAACGGGGCCTTAACTGTAAAGGTTTTATATTGCACAAATTCTTACAGTTCATAAATCAAACGGCCCATGAGTGGAGCTTTGCATCTGAAAGTAACACCTCACCTACACTAAACCTTGAAAGAAAAGAGGTTCAATACAAATGCCATTTCGTCTTATTATGTGAATTTAGGATCCTGTGTTTCACAGACCTCTAAAGCAAAAGTACACCAGACTAACAAGTTTGAAAATCCATACATGCATTTGAGGTGATTTGAGAGTTTTGCCCAAAAAACCTAGAGTTGATAATATTCCCCATAATCATAATATGTCTGACAAGGAATAAAAGGGGTTGTTTTTTCTGCCTCATTTCTGCTGAACTTTAGTGGACTCACTTCAGCTTTCAGCCTTACTCTGCTTCATAGTACCATGATAATAAGTGTTGAGTACTTGAGCTCATCCCTCAACATGTGTTCCGCTGGAGTCCTGTAGGATGTACTAAAGACCACAACTCCCATGATTCCACACTCAGTCATGAAATCATCAAAATACACCTCTGTTTGGTGTTAATATGTGCTGTTTAATGGTAAAAACTTCATACAATGCCTTTAAATGACATAAAATGGGGGGTGGGGGTGGCTCAGTGGTTAGGACTGTTGCCTCACAGCAACTTGCTGGTTCAAGTCAGTTGGCATTTCTGTGTGGAGTTCTGTGTTGCATGTTCTTCCCGTGTCGACATGGGTTTCCTCCGGGTGCTCCGATTTCCCTCACAGTCCAAAGACGTGCTATAAGTGAACTGAATAAACTAAACTGATTGTAGTGTGTGTATGTGAAGGAGAGTGTGTATGGGTGTTTCCCAAAACTAGGTTGTGGCTGGAAGGACATCTACTGTGTAAAACATATGCTGGAATGGTTGGTGGTTCATTCCGCTGTGTTGACCTTTGTAATAGAGACAAAGCTGAAGGAAAATGAATGATTATTGGGTTGGTCCATATTTAACCCAAATTTAGGTTAAATTAACCTAGCATTTTATACAGTCTATGTTTTTGAAGTTTAGCTAAATTTATAGTGGCAACATTTTTTACATTGAGCCTAAATATGTTGACAGAAATATTCATATTTGTTAAGTTTTAGAGTGCATGGCTACAAAAATCCTGCCATTTCTTTGGTATGAAAAGAAATGGTATTTAATACATTCATATCAGCATTGCTCTCCTCCATTTGCATTGAAATCTGCCGCGTGTGGGTTTTTGTCTCACGTCTTGCACAATGTGTCCCTGCATGTCTACAGTCAGTCCAGCTTCCTTCACTGTGAGCTGAATGTGCCGTTTCTCTCGTCATGGCAACAGCAGCGTGGCATAAAAGAAGTGATGAAGCTCGCATCCAATTCTATGCGCTTTAAAAGAAAAAAAAACTGCATTTCTGCTGCAATTAACTGTTCGGCCCCGAGAGGCTCGGCCGGGGTCACCAGTCTTGTATGCCAGAGTGAGCTGAAAGTTGTCACTGTAGAATTATATCATCCTCATAACTGACTATTTTCAATCCAGTTACACCTGCTAAATTGGACTGTGAATAGCCATAATAACGTCCGGCTATACTGCGATTCTTTGAATGAGCACTGAATCCCATCTCTGCTGACATGAATGATGGTTCAGTCCATTCTGTTCCATTTTATACAGAAACTCAATGCTATTGTGTTTGAGGTGGAAACTTGAAGCACTCTGGAAAATTTGTGTGGGTGAAGATCCTTTTAAACCTGTTTGAATGTGTATGTGTGGAGGCACAATGACATATTCACATTGTATTTGGCTGAATATGAGGGAAGTGTGTTATACATATATGTGTGTATGTATGTA
>CAIGQQ010027150.1:0-10730 GCA_903798035.1 Danio albolineatus | reverse complement strand
AATGGTGTTGAAACTGCATTAACATAGAGATAGAGGATGCAGCTGGGGCAACAGCCAAGGAGCAACTTAATTTACATCTAAAAGGCAAGTCTAGAGGCAACAGCTAAAACAGTATAAAGGTTTGAGTTTAAGAAGGTTCAGGGATCATTCTGACTCCGGTGAACCCATGGTACTGCCGTGTATTTTGAGACTGCTATGCTAAATAAACATCTTCATTGAGAATTCCACGTCGCCCTAATTTTGTCTAACAATTCGGATGTGTGTGTCATCAGTAGTGTTGCTGAGTGTTAACACATGCATATTAGTGTGTTAATTGTGTTCAACTGTGTGAATGTGGTTATACTGGTACTAAATTAGGGCTTTTTTGTTTCCAGTTTTGAAGAAAATGTTTGAGAAAATTAAAAGTTGTGTAAAAACTTGAATTAGGTTTAGAGTTTTGAGAAATGTGTCAATGTTCTGAGAACTATATTAATGGTTTGGACAATTAGGCCAACTGAATCAGTAATAGTGTGTTAGCAATGGGTGAAATGTAAGAAAAATTATATTACAATATAATAACAATAAAACATTGTAGAAACAATAACAGTAACACATATGTGTAAATCTTTTAGCAATATAGGTAAATCATAGAAAACATTCATTACAATTTTATAACAACTTATAACATCATCCTTATCATAATTCATGTTGAATCAAGCAATTATTCTTATTTTGTGTGAAAGCCCTAAATATTTATTTATGTTGATATGTTTGTTAAATGTCAGTTCATTACAATATAAGACAATTCACTACTTGTGCATTTGTTGTTGAAAAAAATAGGATACACTACATTTTATTATAAATTTTAGTTGATGAAATATAAAATTATTCATCATACTTAATGAGTGTACTTACTCATTTTTAATTATTCTTTTATTTTTAAGCTCTGTTGACCTCCTTGTTTAAAATATTGTCACAAAATGCCTATTGCATTTAGAACATCTTCTGTTAATAATGTCATAATGCAACAATTATTTGGAATGCAAGATTGGAACCACTGCTACTATATGTACTACGCTGAGCTCAGAGGTGGAGCTGCACCAGGAGACCTACTGAGCCCAGAGGTGGAGCTGCAACAGGAGACCCACTGAGCCCAGAGGTGGAGCTACACTTAGAGCAGTTCTAGTTGCAAGCACAGTCAAGAGAGGACAAAAGAAGCAGAGAGTAAGATCATTAAACACTCGTTTCTGATGTTCTGGTGTTATTTCATGAATTATGGACAACATTGCCTTGATTTTTGAAAATATTTTTCAACTTTAATGTGATGGAAATCCAACAATGTAATTCCATTTTTATTTTGACGATTTTTTTAAATTATCTGTCCACAAATGTGGGCACCATGCAACAAATGAGTAAAATGGGACATAAAGCCACAGCTGACTATATGGAATTTTGTGTTTCTAAAGAAAAATTGTCTTTAAATCGTCAGCTTAGTTATTAAGAACAATGATAATGCAACATAATTACAATGAAACCAAAAAAAAAAAAAAAATGAAAGCCCTAAATAGATATTCATATTGATATATTCGCTAAATGTCTGCTTGTTTTGATATAAGACGATTAATTACGCTGTTGAAAAAATAGAATAGATATACTAGTAGGTTACAGAATCAAACTGTAATCCAATTTGACTTCACTGTTCCATTTTGTCCAAACACATTGACTGTTGGTTCTTGGTGAATATAAAATACATTTTACTCTAAGTTTTCAATTTTACAAATGTCAATTGCACATCTTTTAAAACTAGTTGTTCTGGATACGTCCAAATCTTTATTTTTTTGATCTACAGAAACACCAACAAAATGCATTTTTACATCAATTGCACATCTTTTAAAATTCAAAAAAAGAGTTAAAAAAATCACAGAAGATCACAGTAACAACTTTTGGTTCAAAGTTTTCTTTTTCCTCTGCTGATTATAATAGTGAAGCACATATACACCATACATTGTACACATTCACTTGCGTAGCTAGCAAATAAAATCTGTCTGTGCTTCAAAGGACTGGCTGTACCACATTTATTGTCATATGCTTACTAATGTTTCCAATTCTTGGTGAGGGCTCACTGGTGGAGCTGCACCAGGAGACCCACTGAGCCCAGAGATGGAGCTGCACCAGGAGACCAACTAAGTCCAGAGGTGGAGCTGCACCAGGGGACTCACTGAGCTCAGAAGTGGAGTTGCCCATGCAGTGGTTGGATTCGCAATCACAGTCCAGAGAGCAAAAAAGCAGCAGGAGGTAATGGCGTAAAACACTTTATTTACGAATTACATTCTGATGTTCTTTAACTTTTATTCATGAACTATGGAAAACTGCCTTTTAGCAATGTAAGAAAATCAATGACAGTATTCACTGCTAATTGTAATAACTTATTATAACTTCATCCTTATTCTACTTTATATGGATTCACCTCAGTTGTATCAACATCTGAATTGGAACATGACATAGTTTCAGTTAAAATGGATTTCTTTACAGCAAGCAAGAATTGATACTAATTTTTTGAGAGAGTCCTAAAATAGTTATTTATGTATGTGGATAAATTGGTTAAATGTCGATAATGTTTCAATGCAATATAAGACAGCTTTTATAATTGTAAATAAAGAACTGAAAAAATAGATATACTTGAGTGTGGAAAAAACTGCAGTTTATTCTAAATTTTAGTATATAATATATTTAATTATCTGTCATACTTCTCTGCACATACTCAGTTTTGTTTATGTTTTAAGCTCTATTGACCTCCATGTAACGTCTTTTCACATACTGTCTGGTGCATTTAGCACAAGGCTCTCACTGTCGTCTAGCTTCTATTAATGATGTCATCATGCAACACTGACTTGGAATGCCAAATTGTAACCACTGCTACTACACTGAGCCCCGAGGTGGAACTGCACCAGGAGACCCACTGAGCCCAGAGTTGGAGCTGCACCAGGAGTCCCACTGAGCCCAGAGGTGGAGCTGCACCAGGAGACCCACTGAGTCCAGAGGTGAAGCTGCACCAAGAGACCCACTGAGCCCAGAGGTGGAGCTGCACCTGAAGACCCACTCAGCCCAGAGGTTGAGCTACACTTTGAGCAGTGGTAGTTGCAAGCGTAGTCAAGAGAGGAAAAAAGGAGCAGAAGGTAAGATCATGAAACACTCGTTTATAAATTACTTTCTGATGTGTTTTCATGGATGTATTATGGAAATCCCATGTAATGCGAAGAAAGTCCAAAACTGCAATTCCAATGTAATAAACCATTTTTATTTTTAAATTAACTGTCCACCATTAAATTAACTGAAACCATGTAACAAAGGGGTAAAATGGGACATAAATCCACAGCCGAAAATATGGAATTTTGTGTTCTTAATGACTTGATGCTATTTATATCAGTGCAGTTATTAAGAAGAATAGCATTACAAAATAATTTAAAAAATACATCAAAGCCCTAAATAGATATTCATGTTGATATATTTGCTAAATGTCTGTTTATTACGATGTAAGACAATCCATTACATTGTGGAAGAAACAGTACAGATACACTAGCAGGTTACAGAATTAGACTTGTAATCCAGTTTGTCTTTCCTCTTCCATTATGTCTACATATGTTGACAGTTGGTTTGGTGAACATAAACTACATTTGATATGTAAGTCTACATTTATACAGTTTTACTTTAAATTGTCATACTTCATTGTTCTTTATACAGTTATTAGCCTTCCTGTTGAATTCGATCTTACTATGTTTTTTTTTTTTTGTTTGTTTGGTTGTTTTTTTTTTTTTTGCTACTAGATACCTTACTAGTTTTCAGCTTAAAGTGCACTTTAAAGGCTTTACTCTGGGTTAATAAGGTCAACAAGGCAAGTTAGGGAAATTAGGCAAGTCAATGTCTTATAATAGTGGGTTCTGCAGCCCATCCAAAAAAATATTGCTTAAAATTGACCTTCATTTTCTTCTTTGATTATTATTGAAAACTGCTTTAATTCTAAGTGAGATAAAACAAATACGACTTTCTCCAATGTAAACATATTACAGGAAATACTGTGACATCATTTGGGAAATAAAATAAAAAAACAAAAATCACAGCAGGGCTAAAAATGTTGACTAACTGTATAAATAACCTCTGCAGATCTCTTTGTAAAAAATACATTTTCATGTCTGTGGCTTTTAGCACACTGCTGCTGTCATTGTCAGCCATCTTCTTGTAATGATGTCATCATAGAATTCTATATGTTCTAAACATTTGTCTACAGCACATGTACTTTACAACATTATAAAAGATGACAGCAACATAATTCATAATTATGAAGAAAATGTCAATAGAACGTTACAATTATTCTTTAGTGTTTAGGGTTTTGTTTTGGTATAACATTCCAAACATTTGCTTTAATCTGGTTTTATTTCATATAAAGCTGTTAATTATCTATTATAATTAAGTTACCTATAAAATGACAGGGTCACTAAATACATGTCTTTAAAAATGTCAGTGGACAGAAATATTTTCAATTCTTGGCTCGGATTTCTGTCTGAAATTTATTCCAGCTTTTATTCAAACTGGTTGTTCTGGATATGTCCAAATCTTTCTGTTTCTGAAATGGAGAGCCACCGACAAAATGGATTTTTACAAAACTTTTACCACAATGGCACATTTTTTAAAGGAGTTCAAAGCATCAGTGAAGAACACAGCGACAGCTTTTAATGCAAGGTTTTCTTTTTCCTCCACTGATTATAATTGCGAACCACATATACTACACCAGACATTTGATATATTATAACTGCAAATAGTACATAGCAAGAAAAATAAAGTATATTGGTGCTTCAGAAAACTGGCTGTGAGCATTTATTGTCAGCTACTTAACAATATTTTTAATTCTTGGCTTGGGCTTATTAGTGGAGCTGCACCAGGAGACCCACTGAGCTCAGAGGTGGAGCTGCACCAGGAGACCCAATGAGCCCAGAGGTGGAGCTGCGCCAGGAGGCCCACTGAGCTCAGAGGTGGAGCTACATTAGAAGAGTTGAAGTTGCAGGCAGTCAAGAGAGGACAAAAGGAGCAGAGAGTAAGATCATGAAACACTCCTTTGTTAATTACTTTCTGATGTTCTTTCATGCATGATTTAAAACATTATCTAGATTTGAAAATAACTTTTGTACTTTCATGTGATGGAAACCCAAGAATATAAATCCATTTTAAATCTGACATTTTTACAACAATTACTCTCAACATATGTGGACACCATACAACAAAGGAGTAAAACGGGACATAAAGCCACAGTTGACAATATGGAATTTTGTTTTCCTAAGGGTAAGATGTTATTTATATATTTTATATATATTTAAAACCAATTATATTAAAATATAGTTTTAAAAAAAGTGTTGATATATTTGCTGAATGTGTGTTTATTACGATTCAAGTCAATTTATTACATTGTTGACAAAATAGTATAGATATACAACTGCTGGTTACAGAATCAGTCTTGTAATGCAATATGACTGCACTGTTCCATTATGTTGACGGTTCGGTTTTGGTGAGTAAAAACTACATTTTACTCAATTTTTTTTATTTTACAATTTAACTCTAAATCATCATACTTCATTACCAGTGGTGTAAAGTAACTAATTACAAATACTCAAATTACTGTAATTGAGTAGTTTTTCTCAGAAATTGTAATTTACTGAGTAGTTTTAAAAACGTGTACTTTTATCTTCCCTTGAGTGCATTTTTAGTGCTGTATCGGTACTTTTACTCCACTACTTTACTTCAACCTGCAGCCACTACTTTATTTATTCTTGTCTATGGGCATTGGTAAAATCCGTCCTGTGATTCCTGTCCAATCAAATCACACATAGAAGGTAAAAATTGCATTATAATGATCTACCTCAAGACATGGCAACTTATAATTGCAGCAAACTGTTTGGAAGCATGAAAAGTGTCCAAGAAGATGTCCAAAATCTTTACATACATTGTCCCAGAGACTGTTTAGATGCATGACACTGATGAGAAGATGACGGATGTTTACTGTGTGATGACTGAAATGGCCTTAAACACCCAGCAGGCATTGTACATTGTACCCTAATGTTATACCCAACATCAGGCTGATGTCAATGTCCAGTGTCCAACTTAAAAATCAACCATATATCAACGTCTAATGATGCTACAGCATGACGCTATGTGGACGTTACCTCTATGACATCTATAAGATGTTGGATTTTGCTCGCCATACCAGACAAATAAATGTTAGTATTTATAGTAGTTAGTCTTTTTATCACAACCTTAAATCAACCAAATATCAGCGTCATTTCATGTCAATATTGGACATCAAAATAATGTTGTCCTTACACGCTGACTGGACATTAAACTTTGGTCACCTGAAATCACAACCTAAATCTAAACTAATATTAACGTCTTATGACATTGTGTGCCTGCTGGGTATTAACTAAATGCACTACAGAATGTTACGTTTACACATCCACAAATGACATGTAAATGAATTAGCTTTTAACAGTGTAATACTCACTACTCAATACTCTTGAGTACTTTTGAAAGGGCTACTTTTCACTCATACTTTGAGTAATATTTACAACAGATACTTTTACTCTACTCACACTACATTTTTAGGCAAGTAATGGTACTTTTACTTGAGTATGATTTTTCTGTACTCTTTCCACCACTGTTCACTACTACATACATTTTATTAGACTTTATATTACATTTTATGTATTTATTATTTTTCCCCAATTTCTGCTTAACTAAGTGATTTTTTTCAAAACAATTTTAAACATGATAATTTATTAGTTAATTTCTAATACTTGAAATTCTAATTCAAATAAATTTCTTTTAGGTGCCACAGTGGCGTAGTCGGTAGCACAATCGCCTCACAACTAGAAGGTCGCTGGTTCAAGCATCGGCTGGGTCAGTTGACATTTCTGTGTGGAGTTTGCATGTTCTCCCCGTGGTCGTGTGGGTTTCCTCCGGGTGCTCCGGTTTCCCCCACAGTCCAAAGATGTGGTATAGGTGAATTAGGTAGGCTGAATTGTCCATACAGTGTATGAGTGTGTATGGATGTTTGCCAGAGATGGGTTGCTGCTGGAAGGGCATCCGCTTCGTAAAACATATGCTGGATAAGTTGGTGGTTCATTCTGCTGTGGCGACCCCAGATTAATAAAGGGACTCTGCTGAAAAGAAATGGAATGAATGATTTATTTTATCTTTGTCATGTTAGTAAATGATGATTTGATATAGTTGCAAGATACTAGTATTCAGCTTAAAGTGTAATTTAAAGGCTTTACTGGGTTAATTAGGCTAACTAGACAATTTAGGGTTATTAGGGAAATCATTGTATAACAACGTTGTGTTCTGTAGTCAATGAAAAAATATATTACTTAAGAGAGCTAATAATATTTACTTCAAAATGTTGTTTTATTTTTTAATAAAAAATTCCAAATGAAATAAAACAAAAATATTTTTCTTCAGATGAATAAATATTAATGGAAATACTGTGAAAAATTCCTTGCACTGTTGAATATAGTTTGGGAATTATTTGAAAAATATATATATATTTTTTTTTTTAATAATTATGACTTAAACTAAATATGATCTCAATTGATCTTGTAAAAAATATTTTCATGTCTGGGGCTTTTAGCACATGGCTGTCATTGTCAGACATCTTCTAGTAATGATGTCATCATGGAATTCTATATGTTCTAAACATGCTTCTACAGCACATGTACTATACAACATTATAAAAGATATTCTTCCTATGCTTTTACTTTTTTTATACGATTTATCTTATGCTTCAAGAAAATGTTAATAGAACGTTACAATTATTCTTTAGTGTTTGGAGTTTTGTTTTGGCATAACATTCCAAACATTTGCTTTAATCTGGTTTTATTTCGTGTTAAGCTGTTAATTACCTATTATAATTAAGTTACCTATAAAATGACAGGGTCACTGAATACAGTCTTTGAAAATGTCAGTGGACAGGGAAATATTTTCAATTCTTGGCTCAGATTTCTGTCTAAAATTTATTAAAGCTTTTATTTAAACTGGTTGTTCTGGATATGTCCAAATCTTTCTGTTTCTGAAATGTAGATTTTTAGAAAACTTTTACCACAATGGCACATTTTTTAAAGGAGTTCAAAGCATCAGTGAAGATCACAGCGACAGCTTTTAATGCAAGGTTTTCTTTTTCCTCCACTGATTATAATTGTGAACCACATATACTACACCAGACATTTGATATATTATAACTGCAAAAAGTACATAGCAAGAAAATAAAGTCTATTGGTGCATCAGAAAACTGGCTGTGAGCATTTATTGTCAGCCACTTAACAATATTTTTAATTCTTGGCTTGGGCTCATTGGTGGAGCTGCATCAGGAGACCCACTGAGCTCAGAGGTGGAGCTGCACCAGGGGACCCACTGAGCTCAAAGGTGGAGCTGCACCAGGAGGCCCGCTGAGCTCAGAGGTGGAGCTACACTTAGAGGAGTTGAAGTTGCAGGCACAGCCAAGAGAGGACAAAAGGAGCAGATAGTAAGATCATTAAACACTCGTTTCTGAATGGCTTTCTGGTGTTCTTTCATGAATTATGGACAACATTGCCTAGATTTTTGAAAATATTTTTCAACTTTATGTGATGGAAATCCAACAATGTGATTCCATTTTAATTTTGAAGATTTTTTTAATTAACTGTCCACATATGTAGGCACTATGCAACACATGAGTTTAATGGAAAAAATCGAATAGATATACTAGAAGGTTACAGAATCAAACTGTAATCCAATTTGACTTCACTGTTCCATTTTGTCCAAACACATTGACTGTTGGTTTTTGGTGAATATAAAATACATTTTACTCTTTTAAGTTTTGAAATTTACAAATGGATTCAAAATTTATTGCACTCTTAATTTTAAATTGTGATGCGTCGATGTTCTTTATACAGTTGAGGTCAGAATTATTAGCCCTCCTTTTAAATTTTGATTGTTTTATCATTTTTCTCCAATATCTGTTTTAGAAAACTTCTATGTCAATTGCACATCTTTTAAAACTAGTTGTTCTGGATACGTCCACATCTTTCTGATTTTTAAATACAGAAACACCAACAAAATGCATTTTTACATCAATTTAGCACATATTTTAAAATACAAAAAAAGAGTTTAAAAAAATCATAAAAAATCACAGTAACAGCTTTTGATTTAAAGTTTTCTTTTTCCTCTGCTGAATATAATAATGAAGCACATATACACCATACATTGTACACATTCAAAAATCACTTGCGTAGCAAGAAAATAAAATCTGTCTGTGCTTCAAAGGACTGGCTGTACCACATTTATTGTCAGATTTTTACCAATGTTTTCAATTCCTAGCGTGGGCTCACTGTTGGAGCTGCACAAGGAGACCCACTAAGCCCAGAGATGGAGCTGCACCAGGAGACCAACTGAGCCCAGATGTGGTGCTGCACCAGGGGACCCTCTGAGCTCAGAAGTGGAGTACCCATAGGGTGGTTGGATTCACAAGCACAGTCCAGAGATCAAAAAAGCAGCAGGAGATAATGGCATAAAACTCTTTATTTATGAACTACATTCTGATGTTCTTTAACTTTTCTTCATGAACTATGGAAAACTGCCTTTCAGCAATGTAAGAAAATCAATGACAATATTCACTGCTAATTGTAATAACTTATTATAACTTCATCCTTATTCAACTTTATATGGATTCACCTTGTATCAACATCTGAATTGGAACATGACATAGTTTCAGTTAAAACGGATTTCTTAACAGCAAGCAAGAAATGATACTTATTTTTTGAGAGAGTCCTAAAGTAGTTATTTATGTATGTGGATAAATTGGTTAAATGTCGAGAATGTTTCACTGCGGTATAAGACAGCTTTTACAATTGTAAATAAAGAACTGAAAAAATAGATATACTTGAGTGTGGGAAAAAAACTGCAGTTTATTCTAAACTTTAGTATATAATATATTTAATTATCTGTCATACTTCTTTGCACATACTCAGTTTTGTTTATGTTTTAAGCTCTATTGACCTTGTATAAAATCTTTTCACATAATGTCTGGTGCATTTAGCACAAGGCTCTCACTGTTGGCTAGCTTCTATTAATAATGTCATCATGCAACACTCACTTGGAATGCAAAATTGTGACCACTGCTACTACACTGAGCCCAAAGGTGGAGCTGCACCTGAAGAACCACTGAGCCCAGAGGTGGAGCTGCACCAGGAGACCCACTGAGCCCAGAGGTGGAGCTGCATTAGGAGACCCACTGAGCCCAGAGGTGGAGCTGCACCTGGAGACCCACTCAGTCAAGAGGTTGAGCTACACTTTGAGCAGTGGTAGTTGCAAGCATAGACAAGAGAAGAAAAAAAAAAGAGCAGAAGGTAAGATCATGAAACACTCATTTATGAATTACTTTCTGATGTGTTTTCATGGATGAATTATGGAAATCTCATGTAATGCGAAGGAAGTCCAAAAATGCAATTCCAATGTAATAAACCATTTTTATTTTTAAATCAACTGTCCACATATGACACCATGTAACAAAGAGGTAAAATGGGACATAAATCCACTGCCGAAAACATGGAATTTTGTGTTCTTAATGACTTGATGCTACTTATATCAGCGCAGTTATTAAGAAGGATAACTTTAGAAAATACTTTAAAAAATACATGAAAGCCCTAAATAGATATTCATGTTGATATATTTGC
>CAIGQQ010027147.1:0-16964 GCA_903798035.1 Danio albolineatus | reverse complement strand
TATTTATTTATTTATTTTTTTTTGCTTGTACCAGACTTTTATTTTGAAATCCGCGCACGACAACAGTTCAGTTTAGTTCGGTAACTGAACATTTCTCTACCCTAACTGCTGTTTACAGTATTTATCGTTTTTACTTTGTAATATTTCTATAATTTGATACATTTTGTTAAATGACAGCAATAAAATATTGTTTATTTGTAAGTCTTTGTGATTTTTCTTATGGTTTATCTGTCACTACTTGTGTATGTTAACAAACAAATTAATTATAATTTCTAAAATTATAGTTCCTAAAAAATTGGGTCACGGCTTGATGACCATGTAAAAATGTGGGTCCCATGGCCAAACCAGTTGAGAACCACTGTAGTACAGTATATGTATCCCAACTGGAACACTGCTGGCTTTTGTACTAAACGAAAGTTCAAAGCGTTTCCCCGATGACCTTTGACGGTTGCTATGATAAAAAATGAAATAAATGACCAAAATACCAAATAATACCTGCATAAGTATAACCACATTCACCATCGGGAGGCGCTACAATCACTCTCGTAGGAGAATACCGCTCTCACAGTCCAAAATAAATAAAGTTATCCAACATGTGCGCCTGATAGCTCCGCCCTTTCCATTACGTGCACAAAGCTGCGTTCGTTGAGTGCGTGAAGTGTCCATCATTACACACTTCAGTTTACCAGTGGAATGAGTGCATCATCCGGGTAATTAAAGTGCACTTGTTATTTTTAGATTTTTTAGTGTGAACGCACTACTTACACTATTTATACTACAAAATGGCGTAGAATAGTGCATAAGTATGCGATTTGGGATGCAGCTTAAGACTTTTTTCCAGAAGAAAAAATATTACAGAAAATACTGTGAAAAATTCCTGAATCTGTTAAACGTCATTTGGCAAATACTTGAAAAAGAAATCACAGCAGGGTAAATAATTCTGCCTTAACTGTACACGCTGAGCTCAAATACTAGTAAAAGCACCAGTCACAGTGCTGCTCGCTTTAGCTTTACTCAGCTAAATATGAGTTGTTGTTTCTTCTGCTTTCGCACAAACAAACAGCAGAAATCTGTGATGTGTGTAGCAGGAATAAAGAGCGTTTTCGGCTGCTCGTCTGGAAATCAGCGGCACATATAAACACGGTGCGGCTTCTGCATTATGCATCGGGATGTTGAACGTACTTTTCTTCCCGCAGCACCACAGCAAGCTTCTCATTTTCTGTGACAATAAAAGTGAGCGCGGGCTGAGACTGATGAAAAACACGATTGCTCCTGATATCTCCTCCGCTGCTGATAAAGAGCGATTGTGCCGTTTTAGGGAATGGGATTTTGCGCATCATAAAATGGTAGTTTCGTATGATGGAGCTGGCTTTTTGGAGATATACTTTGAAATACAAATGCTGACTTTTGACTCGCGTGTTGTTTTCCCATGGTGGAGAATATTGAATGATGTTTAGCAGAGTGTGTTTGTTTTGTTTGTTGTTTTTCTGATTTATTTGCTACGATTGCTCAAACGCACTGGAAAAGAAACCGTTTCAATTGACTAGCCATTAAATTAAACATGACATTTTGACTTTAAGAACAACTTAAAGCAGTGATTCTCAAACTTTTTTTTCACCAAGTACCACCTCAGAAAATAATTGTCTCTCTAAGTACCACCATAATGACCAGTATTGAAATACAGTAGCGTAGTAGGCCTAATTAAGCAGCTACAGTCCTGCACAGTTCAAAAACTAAACTATTATTATTATTATTATTATTATTATTAATATTTATTGTTGTCAGCCACTTTAAACATTAGAAATAGTTTGATATTCTTACAGGTAAAAATAATAAATAAATGTCAACATTTAAATTAAAATGTGCTTTTAAAGTTAATTAAAAATGGCACTGTAACAAGTAAAAAAGAAAACTAAAGTATGATCATAAAGTAGCTTATTCATGAAGTTCCTTGGACCTCATAAATATAGGCTATATGGCATCATATTTCAAAAAGAGTTTATATATGATTATATATTGCATGTATATATGACTGTCACGGCCCAAAACCGGCTCGTTTAACAACATTAAAGTTTGGGCTGAACATATGAAAGACACAGACGTTTGAATGAAGGAACTGACGTCCCGTCAATAAATCTTAAATTAAATCAAAAGGTCAAAAGCAGCAACAAAAATGATTAAGTCATGTAGACAGGTAGGGCAGCTAAACAAAACAGTCCCCTGACTATAACTGCTTTTTAAATGGACGGATCTTACCTACAACTCCCGCAAAAGGAATAAAAACAGGGGAGTCTTCCGGGCCACTGCTTTCTTTCGCTAAACTAAATAAATAACAAAACATGACTATGAAAAATTATTCACTACCTGCTACGAAAAACAACAAGTATCAAAATAAACAAGCTACTTAACACATTACAAAAAGTTTCAAAGATTAACGAAACAACAAAACATTAGAGAGCCATCGGATTGATCCTGGCATGGGCAAAGCACCGCCAGCCAGCCCGAGCGAAAGATGAGAGAGAATGAGCCGCCATTGCCGTCAGCATTTTATACGGGGGAATCCCCAGTGACGTCACCGGCTCCAACCAATCCTGGACAAGGCGCTAGAAAAAAACTCCACCTACTTGCACACGCACAACCATATAGCAAAAAAAAATAAAAAAATCACAGACCCACGTAACAATGACTTATTTGTATGTCTATAAAATCTAAACTTGTATTATAAATATATGAGTTGGATTTACACATTTAAATTAGAAATTATGTCTGCTTACTGCTTACTAAAATTGAAAGTAAAGGTTATAGCCTATATAGGTTTAGCCTATTAAAATCAATTCACTGATCAAATCGGTGTTGTCGTAGGGTTGAAAGTGTTCTTTTTTAGCTTGAATTATTCAGCGATTCCTCCGCGTACCACTAGAAGGAAGCCTGCGTACCACTAGTGCTACACGCACCACAGTTTGAGAACCACTGACTTAAACCACAAACTAATAGTTAAAAATAATAATGTTTTCCCAACAGATTAGCCTTTGAACAATGTTTATACTCCACTGTATCATGTTTTACTTTATCAAAACTAGGCGTGGGCCGGTGTAAGATTCTGACGGTATGATAACCTTGGATAAAAATATCACGGTATGACGGTATTGTGTTTACTGCTCTAAAATATATTCTTTTTAATTATCTGGCTAAAAAACAAAACCTTTTTCCCATTTGAACACAATATATTTTAGTTTGAGAAGCATTTAAAGTATTTTGGGGCAGTAAACATATCAGGCTAAATAATTACAATCAATCATTGGCTTCTGTTGTCTTCATTAGTTTCAAAAACACAGATTTCTTCACGATTTACACCTAAAAAAACAAACAAAAAAAATGTAAATAAAAATCTTACTCATACCTCAGGAACAGTATATAGCAGAAAATGTTGGCGGTATGAAAACCTTGACTTTTACATACCGTGGTATACCTTGAAAACATTTATCGTCCCATGCCTAATCAAAACTCATATACTCATTAGGCATGGGCCGGTATCAGATACTGAAAAATATCACGGTTTCACAGTATCACGATATTGTGCTTACTGCTCTAAAATATATTCTTTTTAAATGTCTGGGTAAAAAAACTATTTTTTTCCCCATTAGACACAATATGTTTTATTTTAAGAAACATTTAAAATATTTTGGAGCAGTAAACATGTCAGACTAAGCAATTTAAATTAATTATTGACTTCTTTTTAATTAATTATTTAATACATTTTAATTAATTGCTGTCTTCATTTGTTTCAAAAACACAGATTTTTTTTTTTTTTTTGTCAATTTAAAACGGTATTGTTGGATAGAGATACTGTTGTCCTAAAAAAAATTAAAAAAATATATAAACAAAAACAAAAATCGTACACATACTGTAACAGACTTTATCTAGAGTTATTTTATGTTTAAAGATTGCTTCATTTCTATTGTTTATGGGGGACTTTTATTTTGACAAGAAATCTGTTTTTCGGAGCTAAAAGGAAACGAGGAGTGAACAGTATGGTTAGCGGACATTTTATGACGGTTCCACAGAGCTCGGATTAAAAAGGACTGTTTATAAGTTTATTCAGCAACCCTCCGAAAAGGCATAAGGTGTGTGATTGTACACTGTTAGTAAGAAATACATATTTTGTGAAAATGTCCAAGAATGTTGATGTATATTTTCGTATTCGTTTGCTCAGCTCTTACGGGAATTTCAGAAGAAAGGAACGTTAATAAAACTTCTTGAAACATCAGTAAAGTTTCGGCCATCAATTGGTTGGGGTTTGCTACACATACCTTAGGAACGGTATCGCAGGAAATGTTGGTGTTTTTTTTTAAAACCCTGACTTTTCCAAACCGCGGTATACCTTAAAAACGGTTACGCCCCATTCACACGGGCCGTCAGTGTCAACGCTTCCCATTCACTTTGAATGGGTGACATCAGGCGTTGCCAAACTGCATTGTGGATCTGTCGCAGAAATTGGGACTTTCTCAACTTTTCAAGCGTCAACGGAAGCATCAGCCAATCAGATCATAGTATACAAATACACCAGCTTAGAAGATGCAGAAGGTGGGACTTTCTCAACTTTTCAAGCGTCGACGGAAGCGTCAGCCAATCAGATCATACTATGCAAATATACCAGCTCAGCTATGCTGCCAATCAGATCATAGTATGCAAATAACCGTTTTATACCTTTAAAACAGTTACGCCCCATTCACACGCTGCATCAGCGTCAATGCTTTCTTATTCACTTTGAATGAGTCACGTCAGGCGTTGCCGAACTGCATTGTGGATCCGTCAGCGCCGCTTCATTGGCGTTGCTCGCTGCAGAAGTTGGGACTTTCTTAACTTTTCAAGCGTGGACAGCGTCAATCAGATCATAGTATGCAAATACAACAGCTCAGCTATGCAGCCAATCAGATCATAGTATACAAATAACCATTTTCTACCTTCAAAACAGTTACGCCCCTATCACACGCTGCATCAGCGTCAACGCTTCCCATTCACTTTGAATGGGTCACGTCAGGCATTGCCGAACTGCATTGTAGATCTGTCGGCGCCGCTTCAGTGGCGTTGCTCACTGCAGAAGTTGGGACTTTCTCAATTTTTTAATCGCCAACGGAAGCGTCAGCCAATCAGATCACTGTCTGCAAATACACCAGCTCAGACAGTGACCGATTGTTGACTAATTTCATTGGCTGACTGCTATGACGATGGTGTCAGCCCCAACTTCAGACACGCCCTCTGTCAAGTGTTGACGCTGAAGCCTCGTGTGAATGCACTGTTATCGTCCCATGCCTAATACTCATATATTTGAGTGCTATGACAGATTATTTTTCCAATCATTGCATACTCTGTAAAACCTGTAAAAGTCAAATTAAGCAAATGAAACAAGTATATTTTACTTGAAAGTAGTTTTTAATTGAAAAATTATCGAAATCGACATTCAGAACTAGGCTATTGTTGTACTATTGTGTCTTTCTTTTCTTTTTCATTCATTTAACACATTTTAATCTGTTTTTATCTGTTTTTTTTTAATAATTTGTTTTTATTTTCTTGTACTTTAAGTTTTATTTCTGTTTATGTAAAGCTCTTCTTAACATTTACAGTCACTTCTTAACATTCAGGAAGTACGTCGAACTCTGCGCTCTAGTAATTTTATTAACCTCTGCTTACCCAAAGTTCGCACTTCATTTGGTCGCAAATCTTTTCAGTTTTCTACTGCTGATGACTGGAATCATCTGCAGCAGATCTTAAAGCTCAGCACTTTCATCCCGCTATCGTCTTATAAAAACTCAATCCAGACAATTGTACAAGATCACTGTGCTTGTTTTTAGTTTTTCGCTGGTTTTATATGTTTTATCTGCATTTGTGAAATTGTTGTTGTATTGTGTCCCTGCTCCTTTGTACTGGAGCTGCTTTTTATGTTGCCTCTTGGCCAGGTCGTCATTGTAAATGAGAACTGGTTCTCAATTGACTTACCTGGTTAAATAAAGGTTATTATTATTATTATTATTACTTTGAATTGCCACTGTGTATGAAATGTGCTATATAAATAAACTTGCCTTGCCTTGTTTAGGCATGGGACGATAACAGTTTTCAAGGTATACCACGGTTTGCAGAAGTCAAGGTTTTAAAACCACTAAAGTTTTCTGCTAAACCGTTCCTAAGGTATGTGTAAGATTTTTTACTTACAATTTTTTTTTTTTTTTTTAGGACAACGGTATCTTCAGCAGAAAAAATATCCAAAAATGCTGTTATAAATTGTAAAGAAATCTGTTATTGAAACTAACAAAGACAGCAGAAGTCAATGATTCACGTGAATTATTCAGCCTTGACAAGTTTACTGCTCCAAAATATTATAAATGTTTAAAAAAATTAAATATATTGTGTTCAAAGGGAAAAAAGTTTTTGTTTTTTACCTAGACATCAAAAATATATATATATTTTAGAGCAGTGGTTCTCAACTGGTTTGGCCACGGGACCCACATTTTTACATTGTCATCAAGCCGCGACCCAATATTTTATTGTTGCATTTAACAAAATGTATCAAATTATAGAAATATTACACAGTAAAAACGATAAATACTGTAAACAGCGGTTAGGGTAGAGAAATGTTCAGTTACTGAACTAAACTAAACTGTTGTCGCGCGCGCATTTCAAAATAAAAGTCCGGTATAAGCAAAATAAATTTTATTTATTTTTTGACCACGCACTCAGCGACCCACTGAAAATGTTCCCACGACCCACTTTTGGGTCGCGACCCACCATTTGAGAAACACTGTTTTAGAGCAATAATCACAATACCGTCATACCGTGAAACCGTGATATTTTTATCCAAGTTTATCATGCCGTTAGAATCTTAAAATCGGCCCATGAACCGCCAACTTATCCAGCATATGTTTTACGCAGCGGATGCCCTTCCAGCTGCAACCCATCACTGTGAAACACCCATACACACTCATTCACACACATACACTACGGACAATTTAGCCTACCCTATTCACCTGTACCACATGTCTTTGGACTTGTGGGGGAAATCGGAGCACCCTGAGGAAACCCACGCAACCACAGGGAGTGTTTGCAGCCAGTTACCTTAAAATTGGGTATATCCAATGTATCATTTTTCCCAGTGTGCTTAACTATATAAGATAAGATGTTTGGCTAACTAGCATGTGAAGCTAAGAGGTTAAGATGCTCATTGTGCTCAAGCATAAAGGCACATGAAACAACATGAAAATGTCCCTTTTTTTAGAGCTTTTTCTCATCTAATAGGCTTTCCAGTGCAATTATGGCTCTTTAGAAGCAGGTAACCTTTAGATGATTTCAGATGTGAGTCATCCTCAGCTAATTTTAGCAGCTGTGCACGCCTAACTTGATTGGCCCTGAACAGAAAATTAAATAAATATGACATAAAATGATGGAATGGACCTTGTTTTTGTTTTGTTGTGCAGATTCAATTAATGCAATTCATAAGCTTCACTGGTAGAATTGCGAATGACCAGCATATACCTTTTTGGGGGTTTTTACTTCACACCAGTATTTTACATCGATATATATTATTTATAAGAAGGGCTGCAGGAAATTGAAAAAATATAACACAGCAAAATTTTGTTGTATGTTGCGATATGAATACAATTTCAACAGATGACTTTAAAGGTCACTTTTGTGTCAACAGAATCTGTCTATAAAGTTTCAGCTCAAAACACCCATCAGATTATTGATTATAGCTGTCTGAAGTCTGTGTATTATAGCTCTAAACAGCTTGTAGCTGTTTTTGGTACTGGGCCTTTAAGGCTAGTTCTACCCACCCACAGTTCCCACGTACCTGTTATGCGGAGTTCAGACTGCATGATTGTCAAAGTAGTGGTGTCACAGATGTGTTCACACTGCATGACCTTATAACCTGTATATTTATAACTAATCTGTACATACATTTCAACATCCAGATCGTTGGACTGACTGCATCTCTGTTTAATGTCTATCGTCTTCTTTTCTTTAATATTTATTCTGTGTTGTCACTTGTCACTTTATGTACATTGGAAGCTTCTGTAGCCAAAGCAAATTCCTTGTGTGTGTGAAGCACACTTGGCAATAAAACTGATTCTGATTCTATCTGGGCTAGCGTTCTGCCGCTGCTTTGTTTACACTGCAAGATGGACCGGCGACAAGGAGTTTCACACTGCATGACTTCAAAATAGGAAGAATCGCCGACAACTTTGTCCAAACTCCGTCTCACACCCAAACACACGTATTATATCCTTTGTTATTAACTACATAATGAGAAAGAAGCCTTTAATGGTGTAGAAAATGCATATTTTCTCACCTGGCTTTAAAGGAAATTAGTAATTTCTCCTCAACTGTTTTATTGTTTGACCGGGTTGGGTTGTGATATTGCTCTGACGACACGTCACACAGACACGGGGGCTCCTGCCAAACTTACACTCATTTTCCCTCCATTTCTTGTGTCAGAATACACTGAAAATGAGCTTTTAACTTCTCCCTCAACCTCCCGCTGGCCTGCAGGTGACCACACTAGTGAACGCTGCTCTCTGATTGGCTGTAGGCGATCGATGACGTTATTTTCAGTCAGAACACATTTCACACGGCATGATTTGAATCGCCGACAGCTCCAGATATTCAGCAGCCAAATATCTCCCGGGCATCGGCGACTCATCGGTGATTCTCTCAGATCGCGTCTTTGATTAGTTCATATTGTGTTATTATTACTCGCGTGAACGAGCACCGATTCGCCTGTGATTTCAGCCATTTGTCGGCGATTTCTCAACCTGTCGGCGAGTCAAAATCAGGGCTAAAATCATGCGGTCTGAACTCGGCATTAGCATGCCTCAATCTCCACCCTCTGCTGTGTCAAACAACAGACGGAGGTAAAGGAGGCAGATCTCACGTAACGTCTGTGAGAAATACT
The DNA here is from genome assembly GCA_903798035.1 of Danio albolineatus. Taxonomy (NCBI): domain Eukaryota; kingdom Metazoa; phylum Chordata; class Actinopteri; order Cypriniformes; family Danionidae; genus Danio; species Danio albolineatus. The sequence goes on along the minus strand of CAIGQQ010027147.1, from coordinate 8,020 downwards.
ACAGTAAGAACTTTACCAATGAGTGTTTGATGTGTTTGTTGTGGAGCAATAATGAGTCACAAACAATGTTGTTACAAAGTTCACGCACACACTCACAGCGCGGACACACAAACACACGCACACAGACAGCGCGCGCGTTGAGCTTTGCACTCTTTTTGCAAGCAAATGTGACAGGACACAAGTTAATCTCCACTGCTGTATGGATATCTGTGATGTTAATGTACACAAAAAACCTGATTTATCGTCCACAAACCATGATTGAAACGTCCTCTTTTTATAATGGTCCTGACTTGTGGCTGTGCAGATGAAGTAAAGCTGAAGTGAATCGCTGTAGTTCATGAACATGCTCTGTTTTAAACACGTGTTAAACTTGTGAAACTCACTCTTGATCACATCTGATGATGACTGATGATCACAGAGCGCTGAACAGATCGTTTATTCCCGGTTGCTTTGCACAAGTCCTATCTTGTTGATAAGATTATATAAGTTGCTACGGAGACATGTTAATATGCAGCTGTCAATCAATTCGGTGGGCGGGGAAACCGCACTCCTACTTCAAGACCGCTCTAATTGGTCCACCATTTTTATGGTGTTGAATTGAACAAAAAAAGGACTGTGTGTGTTTATATCAGCCCAAAATGACGGCCTATACACTAGACCTACACGTATGACTGTCCAAACAGCTTAAAAAGTAGATTTTTCAAAACAGGTGCCCTTTAATAATTCTACTTGCGAAGAATTTGTCATTTTAGTTGATTGATTGGGATGATTCTGTAATTGCATCTGCATAAAACACCCAGGCTCATAGTGGATAAGTACCCCTGTCTACATTTCTGGGGACAGTGAAATACATAACAGGAGTACCTGTTACATAACAGGAGTCTGCTCACAATTTTTGTTTTTGCAAATCCACCAGAGGCAGCTGTGTTTGCCAATTATGATGGCAAACTCCTATTGTGCATCCTCTTCTTGCGTAAATCCACTAGAGGGTGCACCATTCACTTCAGCCGACCAGGCCAGATTGCTGTCGACTAGATGACTGACTGACTGACCCACTCACCCCTAAACCCAACTTATAGTTTAAAAAAAAAAGAAATCTAGAAAGAAGAGAAGCTGTCATGTTCATGTGATTTCACCATGTTTTCACCCTGTTGTTTATTTATTTATTTATTTAATTTTTTGCTTTTATTTTGTCTAGTTTCTTTAGCTGTTTTTCGCCAGACTCAAACTTCTTCATTGTGGTCAACTCTGCTCCATGTCCCAAGTCTACCAATGCACACAGCGAGCCACTAGGCAAACAGGCAATACTGGAAAAGCCGACTGTATGGAGGTTAGTCTTCACACTTTTAAATCTCGCGTAAAGACTCATCTTTTTAAGCATATAAAAATATACTGTATGTATATATATATATATTCTTTTTATTATTTTATATTCACAATGTGTTTTTAACCCCTTACATGCACTTAAAATGCTTGTTCAGCAATGTTTAATTAATTGTTTTAATTTGTTCTGTTATGGCTTTGCTTGTTGTAAGGTGACCTTGGGTGTCTAGAAAGGCGCCAACTACAAATAAAATGAATGATTATTATTATGTTAGTGGTCAGCTGGTAGTGCTAAAAGCCATCATACCGCCCTGTAGTGTTCATTTTAAATACGAAGTGCAGCCAGACGTTCCTCTGCACTCCTAAAAGAAATGGTTCTATATAGAACCAAAAATGGTTCTATCAAGCGCTTCATATATGGAACCCCAAAAAGGTTCTATATAGAACCATTTTAAGGGTTCATTAAATAGAACCCCAAATGGTTCTTTGAATTCAAGTTAGATGGTTCTATTTAGAACCATTTAAGGGTTCTTTATGTATTATTGAATTAATATTATTTTATTATTGAATAAAAATAAAACCAATCCAGAAAATTCTAATCATTTAAATTTATTCAATTCATTATACAAAATACTTTGCATTACATGGCAGATCTACCTTAACAGCATTCAACAATCTAATTGTAATGATTTCACTTTTTAATAAACTTTTATAAACCTTTTTAATGTTTGAGCAAATACAGTACTTAACTTTCACACATCTCTAAAATGAAGAAAAATATATCACAATGCAGATAGAAACAATACACAAACAATTAAAATCTATTAAATAACACTACAATTACATCTGTATACTTGAATATATGAGATAGTCATCTTTACTTCTTTTCTGTCCAGGGTCAAAAACATGCTCTCCTGTTATTAGTGCTGTGTAAACATTATCTAAATACATTTTACATAGATATAAAGATTCATTTAAACGAAATAGATTATTGCATGTTTTATGCTATGCTCTAATAACTTTGAACATGCAAAGTTTTTCCTATTATTTAACATGTCTGCGTAGACATTACATGAAGCATAAGATCATGAAAATTTACTTGAAAGTCTTGGAAAAATCATGGTAAAGTCATGGAATTTTAGTAGTAAAAATGTGGATGAACTCTGAACCATATATTATGCAGCTTTACTTATGACCTCTCTTCTTATACATCAATCAACACGTTATACACCACCACATTTTAGGAACAACTTGAAAAGTCCCCGAACTCCCTCAAAAACCTCGTATTTCCTCCTAAAATTCAGGTTATTGTTCCATTGTCTTCTTTCAACCACTGTCCTATATTTGGTGTGCATACGTTTTTCCAATTAAAAGAAATCATACATTTAGCTTGAAGAATACATACATTTATATATTTATAATTATGCATCCGGTCTTTTTAGCTTGATTTCCTCAGGGTATAAATGAAGTAAACATTTAAAAACCAGAGGTGACAGTATAAACACAAGTATCTTCCTTTGATCACGCTCTTCTTCTTGATGCTGTTTTTAATCATTGGAGAGGTAAAATAAGTACAGTCTTGGATTAAAGTTCAATGCAATTTCAAGCTCATGTAGTGCGCAAGGCTATTTTTGTTTGGAAAAAATGCAATGGCGCTTTAAAGAGGCATGAAACCCCCCTCTTTCAGTTCAACTCTACCCCAGAAAATTAAAAGAATGCTCCATGATGGGCGTGCAGCGCTATGAGCAAAGGGAGAAGTGGGCGTGGCTAGCAGAGCAGGGGAAAAAGAGTGGAGCCAGAGGTGCTGCTAAGGGGGGGAAAGTTAGGACGATTCTAAGGGACCATGCACACTAGGGGCCCTCAGAGATCTGCTTTATAATTAATAACAGTACTATAATGTAATATAAATTATGAATGTATCTCTAAATTGGGCGCCACGGTGGCGCGTGAGTAGCACGTTCGCCTCACAGCAAGAAGGTCGCTGGTTCGATCCCCGGTTGGGGCAGGACCCGGTTGGGCCAGTTGGCATTTCTGTGTGGAGTTTGCATGTTCTCCCCGTGGTTGCGTGGGTTTCCTCCGGGTGCTCCGGTTTCCCCCACAGTCCAAAGACATGCGGTACAGGTGAATTGGGTAAGCTAAATTGTCCATAGTGTATGTGTGTGAATGAGAATGTATGAATGTGTTTCCCAGAGATGGGTTGTGGCTGGAAGGGCATCCGCTGCGTAAAACAAATGCCGGATAAGTTGGCGGTTCATTCCGCTGTGGCGACCCCGGATTAATAAAGGGATTAAGCCGAAAAGAAAATGAATGAATGAATGAATGTATCTCTAAATTACAAGTAAAACAATTTATTAGAAATAAAAAATTAAAATACAGCTTATATCTGCCCCTCGTGTCTGTCAGTGTATAACTACATTGCAGACAAAGAGTTTAGATAGCTAGCTTTGTAGTAGGGGGCCCATCCTCATATTTTTTCATGAGGCCCAAAATTGCTAGCGGCGCCCCTGAGTGGAGCAAACAACTGTTGTCAGTCGGCTCACCAAATGAGACACAAACCATGAGGCGAGCCATGATTATATAGTTTACAGTTAAAATGCAGAGAAATAAACAGTAATGTAATGTCCTGCTGCATTTGTTATTGGTAATTTCATACACACATAACCACAATCTGCTCTATCATCATAAAGATAATGGTGTTTATATAAACACTACATGAGGAGGACTTCTCTCCTCCTCAATCCCCGGGTCTGAATGCAGACACAGTGGACAGCAGTGCAGCAGTTCTCTTGTAGGCATGGGCCGATATACGATTCTGACGGTATGATAACCTTGGATAAAAATATCAGTTTCACGGTATGACGGTATTGTGTTTACTGCTCTAAAATATTTTCTTTTTAAATGTTTGACTAAAAAACAAAACCCTTTTCCCCTTTGAACACAATATTTTTTATTTTGAGAAACATTTAAAGTATTTTGGAGCAGTAAACATGTCAGGATAAATAATTCAATTGAATCATTGACTTCTGCTGTCCTCATTTGTTTTAAAAACACAGATTTCTTTACAATTTCCACCTAAAAAAAAAAAAATGTAAATAAAAAAATCTTACTCATACCTTAGGAACGATTTAGCAGAAAATTTTAGCAGTATGAAAACCTTGACTATTCTATACTGCGGTATACCTTGAAATCGGTTATCGTCCCATGCCTAGTCTCTTGTCCTGTCTAGTTCAACCAATAGCGCTGCCGGTAATCTGGAGGATTTTAAACATGTGTAAACACAGCAGCACGAATATACAGTAGGCGATGTGTCTGAATGGTGACAAACTTAACTGATAGAAGACAAAGTCCGCTAATCAGGCGGAATCAGCAGAGGTGACGTGACGGCGACCGGCGGGACTAGCTGTCACTCAAGTGGCCACGCCCTTAATTATGCAAACTTAATTTAGCTTAATATAATGGAAACGGATGAGTTATAAAAATATTCACCCCCTCACAGTTGTCATGAAGGGTAATATCAGCTAGATGAACCAAAATCGTTCTTTGTACCAGGCTGTAAACACCTTTTTTTCTGCTGTAAAGTTGGCCATTTCACCAGTGGGCTCATTGGAGATTTGCTCTATTATGGAGCCAGGACTAGCGGAATTTTCGATGAATTGCAGTTTTAGTTACTTCCGTATTGGCTTCCCGAGGGAGAGCGGGAGGTTGCCGCTTGGCATGAACACGATCTCACCCAGTTATTGGGTCTTGGCAGGTCTGCTTAGCCTTCAGAAAGCACGTGCTCTCATGAATAATTAAGAAGCAGGGTCTTCTCATAGGATAGGAAAACTCAGCTATGAATAATAATGAGAAACCGACGCATCATCACTGTTCTAGCAAATTCGCGCTACGTCACCAACTTTGATCCGCCCCAAAAATCATTTTAGCCCCGGAAGATGAAATTAGCTGACAAAAGCTCAAAATGATCCAGTTTTCCTTACATTTGATGCAAGCAGGTGCTGACAGTGTCTTAAAGAGCCCATATTATGGATTTTTGAAAATGACCTTCCATGCAGTGTGTACCACAGCTCTAAGTAAAGTGAAATGTCCAGCTGAGGCTTAAATCTGAAAGTGCAAAGTGTTTAAAACTATTGATTCATCTATAAAAGAGTCGACTCGTTGTTTAAATGAATCGTTATTAGAACGAGTCTTTAGCCGTTTCGGCTTGACGTTAACGCGAAACATAAGCCCTGCCCACTAGTTGCACGCGCAGACCCCGGGAAAATTGAAGCACTGTATCGCATTCCGGTTAAATCATGTCCCGTAGACGCTGTGCTCTGAAGTGCGAGGGAAAAGCTGTGTTATTTTCCCTACCTGAAAATCTCTTTTCCCCTACCTGGAGTGGTTGAGGTTTATTTTTGGTAAAATACCTGAGAATTATAGCCCCGATATGGTGCTGTGTTCGCTTCATTTCTCTGAAGAGAGCTACACCAATCTACACGCTTACAACGCGGGATTTGTTGCACGGTTGTTGTTAAAGGATGGATCAATACCCACACAGCAAAAAAAAAATCAGTGTACATTTAACTCAATTTGAGTTTAACTTAACACTCCTAGGGTGTACATATGACTCTCTCCATTTTAGAGTTAAAATAACACTTTTTAAAGTGTGACATTTGTCCATTACTCGTTAACTTTAACACAGTAAGAGTTTATTCTAACATCAAACTGGAGTGTGTGTTACTCTTCAAAGTGTTAATATATTAAATTTGTACATTACTCACAGAGCTCATGTGTATATAAGCTAATGAGTGCATATACTGCTTCTGATGAGAATGAATTTATTATATCTTATAATTTATTATATCATCAAGACCCGTAAAACATACTGGTTTGATCACTGTTTGTCCAAAAGAACCGGTTTGAGTAAAAAAACGACCTCCCATCACTAGTGGGAAACACACTGCATATTGGGTTAAAAGTTTAACACACCCCACAAAAAACTTTTAAATATACGTTCTTTCACACTCGTGGATTGAAATGTACTTCCGGTTTTAACACTGAACAACACTAAAATAATCACACTGTGTATTTACCACCGGAATTTTTGCTGTGCAGTTTATTTGGACCAGCATGTTCTTCCAGTCTTGTTCACTGTAACAAGATAAATATGGATGTAGTTGTCTGTATTGTGTTTGGTCCGTGCAGCATGTAGCGTAGCCATTTAGCTTACTGCCGAATGTTACTATTTGTTGGCTTACAACAGTCCATGAAGTGTTCATTATTACTGAATGTTTGTTGTTATGATGAAGAATATAGCAAAACGCTGTTGTACAACTGCAGTGATTTTTTTCAATATGTTCTGGCATTGGGCTGCTGACACAGACGTGACGTGGTGACGTGACGTGGTAGCGTCAAGTAAAGGAGGTGCTTGGGGACAAAGACTCGCTCAGACGATTCCTATGGGAGTCGGTGGGAAAATGAGGTACAAATAAATAGATATAAGACATTGAAAGTGTTTTTTAACCTTGCATACATATCATCCTGTTGTTTGGGACTTCAAAAAGTGAAATTTAACCATTCTCAACCCAACATATGAGCTCTTTAACTGATGCTCAACACACACAAATCTGTTAAAAGATTCCAAAAAAAGTACTCCAGGGTGTCTTGAACTTGCATCAAAACTGTGTTTGAATATTCTACATTCATATAAATGGTCTTTGGAAGGCAGTCTAGCTGCTCTACATCTTAATTATTTTTTCAAATAAAGACCTATTGGAGAGGGAAATTGCAATGCTAATGCTTGCATCATGTTTGTACAATGTAAAAATTAGACAAAAATAAGATATTGAAGGAGAAACTAAAGCTGTATGCCAGAAACAATGCAATTTTTGTCATGAAAAATATTTAAAGCAGTTGTGATTTGCTGTTTACTCTCTGCGTAGGCTCTGTATTTGATAAATGGGTGATTTGCATACATGTAAATGCACTTTGAAAGGAGCTCTAGACTTTAAATCTTTCTTTTATTTCTTTTATGAAAAGCTACAAGCAAGGCCAAGCGCAGCTCTAATAAAGAGGCACATTGTGATGCTAATTCAAAGTGTTTTTGCAAGTAAAAATCTGCCAGAAATATTCTACTGGAAATAAAGAGAAACTCAAACCATGTTGATCCAAACACCATGCATGTTTTAGCTTTGAACATGTATACTTTAAGCAACACAGGCTCATTGGCAATATGTTCTTCAGCCTACATTTGGTGAAACTGCAAAAACTCTACACTTTTTCTGGTTGTGTAAAAGCATTATGGGATGTTGATCTCTGCTCTGTCCACTTTTGATATTGAGAACAGTTTAACAGTGACTTTTATTGACATTTTAGTCGTTTGAAATAATATAATGTATTAGAAATAATATCTAGAGAAATAAATAAAATAGAAAATGTTCTGGCAGTTTATTACAAGGTGAATGTAGCGTACTATACAACACCAGCACAGACTATATAGCACTGCAAACTTAAAATATTTTAACTTTTCATGGTTAATGGCTGTTGGAAAAAAGATTAAGGTCCCTTAATGCACTTCACAACAATAATTAATTAAATAAATGAATGAATAAATTAATAAGTAAGTAAATAAGTACGGCCCAATCCCAATTCTATTTTTGTAACCCTACCCTTTCCCCTTGGCCCTTACAACCGAGGGTTAAGGGGAAGGGCTTCAAAA
>CAIGQQ010027136.1:37753-55320 GCA_903798035.1 Danio albolineatus | reverse complement strand
GTGCATTAAAATCCTTTAACGCACGGCAATCCGTTGATTATCCCTTACTTATTCCATGGTCTGGTGAAATACTTGATTCTGATTGGCTGGTGGGTGTGGTATATTTCGTTGAAACGCACAGGCATCTACTGGTCAAAAAGAAATTGTAAACAACGGACAATATGTACATAACAACAACAAAAACAACAACAACAACCAAAAACAAACTTAAATTTAAAATTGTTGGTCCACACAATTCAAAAGAACATTTAAACACAAAAAAAACTATTTATGAAGGATAAATGTAATTCGTAGGAGTCAAGTAGTTTAGCCTTTGATTAGATTCTGATGTTTTTGGGTTGAGACAGCAAAAGATAACAGTTTTCAGCAGACATCAATTTTCATTACTAATCAATACACTAACCTTGATTACACTTTTTTCCACTTGAAGCATATATAGAGGTTAATAAGTTATTTTTCTAAATATATCTGCTGAGGTAGAATATATGGGTTAAATTTGGAGATGCACTCTAAAAAAAAGGTGCAATTGGTCTGTCTTCAGCAAGAACCATTCGAATCGCTTTGTAACATTACATCTCTGGAGACTTGGGAATTAAATTAATGTCACTCAAATGACAGCACAGGAATGAGTAAATAAGAAGACAACTATATGGTTGAACCATTCCTACACAGATGTTCCTACAAAGAACAAACACTAAAACAGATTAACATTTTCATGAAGAATGAGTCCTTCCTTCTTTTCGACGAAGTGAGCCATAAGGAGTTGCACCACGAGGTAAGATGAATCAGTGACAGCATCGTTGGAAAGGACTGACTTCACTTCAGAGTTTGTAGGCTTGCTTTTAAAAAACTCTAAAATTGTCTTTCCACATTCCTGCATTGACAGTTCAAATGCAAGTAGGACATTGATGTCGGTAAGTAGCTCAAAATGTGTGAGCAGGCCTTTCTGAAAAAAGAGGTATGGCCACTTTTCCTGGTGCTATTTTGGGATTTCCGCCTGGATTTTGTCTACCCAATTTTAAAAGCTTCCTAAATCCACATGCAGAGGAGTAAATGCAATAATGTGGGATCATTTTAAAGAAAACCCTTTAAATTTTCATAAAACACTGTTGAAAGTGATTCAAATAATTGTATATGTTGTCTGTGTTATCATAAACACTTAAAAAAAGAGGCGCTTTCTGTATTTTTTCTTTATAAACTGAAATTTAAAAGAGTATCTTTTAGGTTCTGCGTGGTCTAGGTTGCTGTAATTAATTTTTGGTGGTTCCTGCACATGTCAGTAATCATAAGAAAAAAGAAAAATGCCTCTATCATAATCTATGCACAAGTTATTGTACTCCAACTGATTTTTTTATGTAATTTCCGCCTACCAAACTGTGAAAGTCTTCCATATCCAAATGCAGTGGTATAAATGACAAATTCCTGTGTTATTGGACAGAAAACCATTTGAATTTACAAAAGAAACTGCTGAAAGTAATAAATAATATTTGTTATGTTTTCTGTTTTATGATGAATTACTTCAACATTGGGCGCTTTTTTATTTTTTGTTCTAAAATGCTTTTTTGAAAATGTGTAGATAATCCCATAAGAGAATAAGACAACTGCAGACAGTTCTGCTTGAAACCAGCAGATAGCAGCAAACACTAGGAAAAAGAATTTTGTCTCTACCATAGAGTATGCAAAAGTTATTGTAATTCAACTGAATATTGGGAAAATTACTTTTTGAACATTCATATCAAATATGACATATTTGCTTCTGCATAGTTCTTACATGATAAGAGCATGAGTTTCCATTACTTTCTCTTTTCTCCTTCCCATTTGTATCATAACATTATATCAAAGAAGTCAAAGTCAGCTTCTCCAAAACTTCCTCAGCTCCTAGAAAAAAAGCTTATTTTGAGGCTGTCTTCTTTTTCTGCGCTATTAAAAACGCGGTGATTCATTCGATAACTGTTTGATATGTGAATATAATTCAGTAAAGGAACGCTAGAATTGTACATGGACAGGCAAGAGCTTTTATTTGAGCTATGACTTGTACATGTGTGTCATATATGAAGCATAAAAAATTGGAAAATGACAGCTCCGGTATCCAGTATTTTGTTGTGTAATTAAATGAAATAACTTTTGTACAGTATAATAAAAAAGTGATGCATATGTGCATAAAATATAGCTTCTACGCTTTTAAACGGAACCACTTATAGGGGGTCTTGGGCAACCACGGACCTTTAAAAATTAAAGGGAAATTGATGACGTCACCGGACCCGGTACCGGGTCCGCAAAGTTTAAGAGGTTAACTCTGCAACAGAAGGAGCTGGCACACTATTTATTTGGGTTTGTTGAAGGCAGTACGTTGTCTCCATCAGTTGGTTTACTTTAGCCTTCACTATTCCTTTTGCTCCTTCTTGAAGATAGATATTCTCCAGCTTCTGGCGTTTATTCTCAACAGAGGCATTCGTTTCCTCTAAAGCAGGGATCACCAAACTTGTTCCTGGAGGTCCGGTGTCCTGCAGATTTTAGCTCCAACCCTAATCAAACACACCTGAACAAGCTAATCAACCTCTCACTAGGTATAATTGAAACATCCAGACAGGTGTTTTGAGGCCAGTTGGAGCTAAACCCTGCAGGACACCGGACCTCCAGGACCGAGATTGGTGATCCCTGCTCTAAAGGAAGACCAGGCTGAAATCGCGCACAACCATATGTGTCAGTGGGTCCTCTTAATGCTGCTGCTTGATGACCTGTGCTGTCTGAAACTGGGGGTTCGACTGAGATTCTCTATTCTTGTCTTGATCTGGGTCAAAAGTGAGCTATAACCTTCACCAACAATTCGGCCATCATGAAGCTGATCTGCAAAGCTTTGAGGATATTTGTGAACTATCCCTTTACAAATAGTAAGACATTGTGCACGTGTTAGAGTTGGCTCTTATTTTCTTACTTCATCTGCAAGCACCCCAACCATCTGTCGTCTTGCTTGTGGTGAAGGCCGCCTCCCAAAGGAAATAGCTGTCATGGCACCTGGAAGGTGTCTGCCCATGATTTTGTAGCATGGGATGTAGATGGTCTACTGTCTTCTAGACTGCTTGATTCTCCATCAGTAAACATACTAGAAGAGCATGGAAGTGGTGAGGAGCTCCCAGCTGATGACGGAGTGTGCTGCATGATGCTAAGATCCAAAGTAACAGTTTCCGTCTCTATACATCACAAAAACATTGAAGTTAAAACACAACTTGATATATACAAAAGATAATCCGTTCAATTCTACCCGCTGACTCATTTACATGTATAATACAAATTTGTCACATACGAGCCAAATATATTACTATAAAGCTACTTACATCTATAACTATTCACATTGTTTAAATTACTAATGAACTGACTAAAGAAGGAAACAAATAGTTTAACTCAAATTGAGAGAAAATGAAGTGTAAATTATGTGCACTTTTATGTCCTTTCAAATATGATTCAATCGTATGTTTTTGTTTTTCTAAATAAAGCAAATGTATGATTATAATTACCCATTTTAAAAGCATTGAGTAGTTTTCGCAGTTTTATAGTCAGAAGTATGTCACTGATGTCCTCTTGTTGAACAAACTTAAGGTCATCCTTGGAGTCCAAACCAGAGTCCAAAATTCGGTCAATCAAAAGCTGTGTGATGTTGTCGTCATTAGAAGGTAAGGCCTTGTGGATGATGTCTTTTAGTTCTCCCCTTATGGAGGACATTGCTCTAAATTGAGACAACAGAATGATGAAGAACAATTACAGACATACCCACTACTGTGTATTTTGACAAGGAATAATAATCAAGAAGATCTTTCTGATTAACACACAGGTAGGATCCATTCATTGTTGTCAAGATGTGAATACCCATATCATGAAATCTGTTAGTCTGGAAAAGTTCTGGGATAAAATACACAGAATTGTTGTGTATGACTGTCATCACAATCCTGCCCACAATAAGCCCCTCATCATTTTCTTGAATGACAACAAACATGTTTTTTCGGTATGTTGTCCCTTTCACAGTAGCCTTGTGTGAAACAAATGTATTTTTATGCTGAAAATCAAAGTCAGATTGTCAGACTATTCCCTTATGAGATCATTGTAGTCACTCACCACAAACTCTGTTGCCTTTTCAGCAGTGATAGCAGGAGGAAACAGCTCACCAGCACCAAGAAACGCCTGCAGAAGCTGATGTGTTTCTGCAAGAGTTAAGCACACACTTTTAAAGTTGTGTAGTTTTCTTGCACACTGTATGAAATACATATGCTAGCTCTCAAAGCGTAATGTCCATAAGCGTATGAGTGGTCCAAAATAAACAGTTAGCTCTGGGTAGTGGCTGAGATGGTGATGTTTGGGTCTCAGACGGTGTGTAGGAAAAAGGTGTTTCCTAAAATGCAGATACTCATCAATCAAAACTACCTGGCCACTGGAAATGGCTGGTGCACAAACAAGTGCAACAATTTCCCTTAATAGTAAAAGTAGTTGCCAAACTTCATTCATACCCGGTGATTCAATTTTGTCACCCATCAACATTAATAGCATTCTGGAAAAAAAAACACCAGTTCTGGACAGCATGCCCAGCTAGCTTCTCACTTCCTGGTTTAATCTCACAAGGTCTGTCACTGTTGTCATTACCTAGAAATTTGAACTGACTGATCCTTCCATTTAATTCCTGGAAAGTAAATTGTCTGTCGGCCAATAAATCATGTTAACAATCTTGGCATAGCTTAATCTTAAATTTACATTGGGTACAGTACAGTAGGTGGCAGTAATGCTCCTAAGAAGTTAGTAACTGTTGAAGAGGAAAAAAAAGACGACTGATCCATTATTGACCATATGTGGTTCAATAATATAATGTCATCTTATTGTACACAAGTTGTTGCCTTTGTTAGATCACACTCTTCACACCAGATAAATAAGATCCAGTCCTGGATGCAATATCCAAACCTGTTAACCAGTATTCAACTGAATTACCATTCTCCTATCACTATAGGAGTTGACTGAGAAAGCCAGTGAGGAGCAGAAGCAGGAGACGAAGTATCAATGATAAAGAAAGAGCAGAGTTTATTGAATAATCTTAGTTGTGTATGATAATTACTGCTTCACAACATTGTCCAGAGACAATACAGACCTTAAAATGCACACATTCTTTCTCGTCAATATGGAAAAAAGAAAATAATATTCATTCATTCATTTTCTTTTCGGCTTAGTCCTTTTATTAATCTGGGGTCGCCACAGCAGGATGAACCGCCAACTTATCCAGCATATGTTTTATCCAGCGGATGACCTTCCAGCCGCAACCCATCACTGGGAAACACCCATGCACACTCATTCACACTCATACACTATAGACAATTTAGCCTACCCATTTCACCTATACCACATGTCTTTGGATTTGTGGGGGAAACCGGAGCACCCAGAGGAAACCCACGTGAACACATGGAGAACATGTAAACTCCACACAGAAATGCCAACTGACCCAGCCGAGGCTCGAACCAGTGACCTTCTTGCTGTGAGGCGACAGCACTACCTACTGCACCACCGTGTCGCCCCATGGAAATAATAATAAAGCAATAATTATGAAAATAATGAAAATAATAATCAAATTTAAAAACAATACAATGACAAATAATAACCAAATCATGAACTAATGATCATTAAAATGTTATAATGATGATTATATAAATGACTAATGATCATATGATTAAATAAAATAATTAAATGAAGAATAAAGGAACATAAACAAATGAAAATAAAACACAACACAAATGGATGGTTGCTTTCTTGAAGCAGCACACATAAGTTTACAATGACTCTCAGATCCTCAGTTAGATTCTTCTTTTTTGAATGTACCTCGATTTTATTTTATTGGCACTATATACTCAAAATTCACGTAAAGCATCATGGGATGTAAGAAGTATGTATTGTAAGTTTTTATACTGAACTGAAGTGTTTATAGTGAAGTCTGTTGATTTTTTGATTTCAGAAAATGTCGACTGACAACAGCAGTGGAGCCAGGAGGACTTCACAATCCAGAGAAAATGATCAGCTATACAGGCCCGGTGCCAGGATGTCATAACTGAGGGGGCATTTTAATCCCGTAGGGGGGCACTAGACCTGGTGACTGATTTTGGTCCCTCCTTTTCCTTTCATTTAGATTATTTATATAGCCTACTTATTTATTATTACTTTGCATTACTGCCTAGGTTACTGACTTAAGACTTTAGATTAAAGACCTATCTTTTTAGTAAAGCATACACTCAATACATCACTTAGCGGTATGATGCATGAATGTGCTCCACGCATCCCCTTTATATACACTATGAACTGCAGCTACGCTAATTATTCTCTTTGTTCTCTATTTCCAACTGGGGATACTCATCCCGAGGCCCCCAGAGACTATGCAGCGCCACGGATGCGATCCAAGACCCGCGACGAGACGATCCCAAGGCTCCTTAACCCTGGACCAGGCTGTATCCTGAGCAGCTGCTTGGCGGAGTAGCAAGCAAGAGACGGATTCCCGTGACCCTCCAAGGACAGACGAGCCTCGAGTTCTCCAGCCTCCAGCGACTAGACTGCAGCTAGAGCTGCGCACCGATGGATTACTCTTCAGTGTTTGGACTCTAAGTAGTGAATATTAAACAACACTGAACTGAACTGAACTCAGCTATATACTAGCTAATAATTTACTAGCTAATAACTAAACTGACATTTTCAATTTACTATAACCTTCTATGTGAAGCTGCTTTGACACAATCCACATTGTAAAAGCGCTATACAAATAAAGGTGAATTGAATTGAATTAAGGCAATAATATATTTTTTTATAGTAATAATAATATGCACTATTACTGATTTGATCAATGAAAGTTATGCAACGATACCGTTTACATAATTGCAAACGGATCATGGCTTCAGTGCCAAACCAGTGGTTTAGTCTAACTTATTTAAATTATTGTATTCTCTTTATTTCTTTCTGTTTTATTTCAAATAATATAAATGTTTAACATTTTAGGTAAAGACATCAAACTATGCCCACACAAGCAAGCTTAAACCACGGTTAGACTATTCGTATGACCGTTAAATAAATCAGCATAACCTAGTCATCATGCTTACCCAACCAATCATTTATCAGTGTTAGGAAACAGTTAAATGTTACAATCTATTGTCATTGAAAAAAAATAGTAGCTAAATATGCCAGAAAAATACCTAAAAACAGAAAGAAACACCGTTATTACCATGAAAATTGGTTAAATTTTGGCAATGGATAACACGCAACTCAATATATATTTTTTCCCATAATTTTTAAGGTAAAAATAAAGATTTATGTTTGGCTATCATGTGTTTTTTTCCTGATATTGTCCGGTTGACAGGTTGATCCGTGGCAAATCCACTAACTCACGCACTAATTTAATGTATAACCCTGTAAACTTGACTTCGCAGGCCGATCATCTTTAATCTCGAAAGGCATTTTTAAGAGTCCTAACTTCACTGCTGCTGCATAATGTGGTGTTTCTTTTCACAACTGTTAAAGTGCGCTTTAGCGATGTCAAATGAAAGCAAACATTAAAAAGGGTTCTCGGTTTTGTTTTTAGATTTATTTTAATAGGCTATTATTAATAATACTAATTATAATAAAGTATTAATTATAGTGTAGACTACTGTGGGAATGTACAGTGTCCAACTAAACATTTTTATTATATCCCCTAACTGAAAAACTAAATGACTGACAGTTGCCTTTCTGCTAAAATTTATTTAACAGCAAATTTCTTCTGCGTTTTTTACTTTTAGAGCTCAAGAGAGTTATTTAAAGAATTAGTTAACCAAAACATCTAATGAATTAGGCTGCTGGCCTTCACATCATCCACTGGTCCAGTTTTCTCCTGAGTTTAAAGTGCCCCTCTGCCGCGCGTGCGTGTTTTTAAGGCTATATACGGGCGCACCCTGACCTGACGCGGGGACCAGATCCCTGGACTATTGCTTTAAAATCACAATTTTGCTATATTATAAATAAACACATTGCTGAATGTGTGTTCTGAAGGTTATAATGACGGGAGTATTATTCATAATGACAGAAATCATTTTCCGTTTTGAGTGATTAATCCTTTATGAAAACTGGGGGGGCACAAATTCTTTCTGAGGGGGCAATGCATATGTTGTGCTCGCTAACCAGTTCTTTATTGTTATTATCTGTTATAGTCATACTGTCGTAAAGTCATCCTGATGCGCATGCGTGGCAGCTGTGCCGTATGTTGTGTGTGTCGTTGGTGCTGCTGAAGCTGTAACAGTAAACTTGCGTTCACCCGAAGCTCCGTTTGTAAGTGTTTTATTGGACATAACATTTGGCGACGAGGATGGCTTTATCTCTGCCTCCCCCTGAGCCATTTCTGCCCCACGCTGGTGAACCTGTCGTGCCGTGGGAGCGCTGGTATGTGTCGTTTCAGACGTACCTTGTAGCCGCGGGCTTGGATGATGTCTCCGACGGGAGAAAGTGCGCGCTTTTCCTTTACTGTCTCGGCGCTGAGGGATTACGGATCTTCCAGACGCTCGGCACTGAAGATACATATTCTGACGCTGTCGCACAACTGCAAGGGCATTTTCAAAGGACCCATAGCGTGCTGTTGAAAAGTCTTAATTTCAGACAAAGATCCCAGCGATCGGGTGAGTCGGCCAGTCAGTTTGTCGCTGATTTAAAGAGCCTTGCCGGACCATGCAAATTCGGGTCTCTTCGTGACGAATTAATTAGAGACCAGCTGATTGAAAAAACAAATAGCGCACGGGTCAGAGAGAGACTGCTTATGGAAGATGATCGACTTACTTTGGATAAAGCTCTCACTCTCGCGCTCCAAATTGAAGAGGCTACACAGTAGTGATGGGTCGTTCTTGAACGATTCGTTCATTTTGAACGAATCTTTAATATGACTCGGGAACGACGAGTCCTCTCAGGGAGTGATTCGTTCATCCGCGCATGCGCAGATTGCGCACAGATGTGCAGGTTTCGTTCATTTTTCAAGTCTTTTAATTCATTCATCACGCGAAAGACAAAAACCAATCATATGCGTTTAGAGCCGGAAAGAGATTTGATCCGTTCATGTATCGAGTCCTCTGTTTGAGTCACTCGGTCATCATGTGAAAGACAAAAGCCAATGGCTGCATCCGAAACCGCATACTTCCATACTATACAGTGCGCTAAAATCAGTATGCGAGCCGAGTAGTATGTACTGTACGAATTCATAGAATTCGAAAATCAGTATGCGAGAAGTACCCGGATGACTTACTACTTCCGGCGAGATTCTGAAGTGTGCATCCCATGCACGCTGCGCTATCCCATGATGCCCCATGAGATAATTCATGAAGTGAGTGAAGCGACACAACTGACGCAGATAGGTCACGTGACTATGACAAAATGGCGGATGTAGTACGTCCGAATTCCATTCATACTTCTCACATTCATACTGTTTAGAACGTACTTTTCTAACGGCCGAGTAGTACATTTAAATTCAAATGCAGTACCTACTGAGTAGTAGGCGGTTTCGGACGCAGCCAATCATATACATTTAGAGCCGGAAAGAGATTTGATCTGTTCACCTCCTGAGTCCTCGGACCAAGTCGTTCAACACGTGAAAGACAAAAGCCAATCGTATGCATTTAGAGCCGGAAAGAGATTTGATCTGTTCACCTCCCGAGTCCTCGGTCCGAGTCGTTCAACACGTGAAAGACACAGAAGCCAATCGTATGCATTTAGAGCCAGAAAGAGATTTGATCCGTTCACCCCCCGAGTCCTCGGTCTGAGTCATGTCTCTTTACATTTTGTCACGCGATGAACGAACCAGAAGACTCAAAAGGTGAACTAGTCATGGCTCCTTTCGGCTCAGACTGTGTACATTGGTTGAGATTATATGGACTGTCCGTGTGACGTGAACGAACCACTGAAATTTGAAGACATGAAGAGGTGAGCTGAGCAAAGAGGCAAAAATATCTTCATAGACAAAAGAGCAGGCAAACAGTGAATGATTATTTTCTCTTATAGCATTCTATTCATGACTTGTTTGTAGTGTGATCAACATTTGGGCTAGTTGTACATGTGTTTGGAAGCAATTCGTAACAGTTTAATAATATATTGGCAAATTGAACGAAATGACTCGAAAAAAGATTCGTTCATCTCGATGAACGAGACTTAAAGATCCGAGTCAGTAAAATGATCTGAACTTCCCATCACTACTACACAGTGTGCGGCTAAAATAGCGGAGTCTAATGCAGTTAAAAATGACGTCACATTTGTCCCTGCAAATACAGTCGTGAATGAGGAGTCCCAGCCTGCAGGTGCAATTATCCAGCAAACACAGCCTCAGTCAAGTCAACAAAGACAGAAATGTGGCAACTGTGGCTCGTTTCGTCATGCCAACAGGTCCCCAGACTGCCCAGCTTTCGGTCAGAAGTGTAGAAATTGCGGTAAACTTTACCACTTTGAAAGATGGTGCAGATCAAAGTCTGCTTTACAGTCTTTACCAGCAGTAATTCATACAGTGGGTCCTCACTCACTCGCTTTTTCTACATGTGGTGTTCAGCTGAAGGACTGTTGCATTCCATTGCTTCTTGACACAGGAGCTAAAGTGTCATTGCTTAATATGGCCACCTACAAGAAATTTTTCTCTGATGTCGTGTTACAACCATCTTCTCTAAAACTCTGTGGTTATGGTCATGCTGGCATTGCAGTGACTGGAGTAGTCAAACTGCCAGTACGATATGGAAAAAAATGTCTTCCAGAATTTCCATTCTATGTAACTAAGCAAGGGGCTAATATCCTGGGTCTTGATCTGTTCCTTAATCTTGGCTTTTCACTGCATGATAACTGCGGTGCAACCATAATGCAGGTGGACTCACCATGGCAGACACAATTTCCTGCTCTTTTCAGTGGTTTAGGCTGTCTTTCTGTTTTTGCCCACAAACCCCTGTTTAACCCAGATATATCGCCTGTAATTCAGCCACTGCGACGAGTGCCACTAGCCATGCGCGACAAGATCACCACTGAACTACAGGGTATGCTAGCTGCAGACCTCATTGAGCCAAGTGATGCTTCTCCTTGGGTCTCAAATTTGGTGGTTGTGCAAAAGCGTTCTGGGGGCATACGTCTCTGCGTTGACCTTAGGGGCCAAACAAGGCTGTGATTCCAGACAAATACCCATTGCCGACAGCTGAGGAACTCACAGCACTCTTCTATGGCTCTTCAGTGTTCACCAAGCTGGATCTTAAGCAAGGTTACATGCAGATACCCCTGCACGAGGACAGCGGAAACCTGACTGCATTTGTGACTCACATGGGATTGTTCCGTTTTAAGAGGATTCTTTTTGGCCCAAGTTCAGCGCCTAGTTGTTTTCAGAAAATCATGTCTACTGTTCTAGCGGGGCTTCCTAGTATGGCTGTGTACTTGGATGACATCGTAGTGCATGGAAAGGACATGGCGGCTCATGACGAATGCCTCAGACAGGTGTTCACTGCTCTGTCTAAACACAATCTGACGCTGAACACAGAAAAATGTGTGTTTGCTGTCTCAGCAACAGACTTTGTGGGTCTTCGGGTGTCCAGTTCAGGTATCGCACCATTGCAGTCCAACATCAAAGCCATTCTCGACCTTCCAATGCCAACCTCAGCTGGACAGATTGCGTCTTTTCTTGGCATGACCGCTTATTATCTCAGGTTCTTACCCCAGTATTCAGAAATCACTGCCCCGCTGCGACGGCTGCTCAAGCATAACGTCTCCTGGGCATGGACAGCAGATTGTGAGCAAGCTATTCAACGACTCAAACGTCTTCTCACTTCGCCGCCAACTCTAGCTCATTTTGATCTCTCCAGCCCCACCCTGGTGACCTGTGACCCATCAGCAGTAGCAGTTGGGGCGGTCCTGTCACAGCTGCATGATGGCGTTGAAAGGCCTATTGTTTTTGCTTCGCGGGCTCTGAGTACTGTGGAACAGAAATATTCGGTGGGAGAGAGAGAGGCGTAGGCGTGCATTTGGGCATGTGAGCGCTGACACATGTACTTATACGGACGAGCCTTTACTCTCAGAACAGACCACCAGGCTCTTACTACCCTCATGTCCGCTGCTGGAACAGGTCACAAACCTCTCAGGCTTCATAGATGGGCTGACAGGTTGAATCAGTACAACTTCCAGCTGCTGATCACTCCTGGAAAAGACAATGTGGTTGCAGATTTCCTGTCCCGTTCAATGGCAGATCCAGCTAGCACAGCCAATCAGCCAGATTCCGATATAGAGAGTTAACTTGTGCAGTTAGTGTATGTGTAGCAGGGTATGTTGTTACACCAGATTATAAATCATTATTTCTGTATTTTATTTTGTTTTCGAATTATTATTTGTCTGGGTCTTTTATTTTGAAGAGTTTTATGCGCTTTCGCGGGGTTGGGATTCACGATGTGCACGTCGGCTGACGTTGCGTAGCGAGCGATTTATAAGTTGAGGCGCACTCAGAGCTTGTCCTCTTTCCTGCTGTCTGTTGAGAGGAGAGGTAGCTACGGTTTTAATGAGCTCTGATCATCTTACATTAAAATACTGTTTAGATGTCCGTTTTAGGTCTAGATATAACTCATTTTGAGAAATATTTAATGTTATATTATATTTGACCACTTGTTATTAAGATATTAATCAGTTAAGTTAGGTTTATTCGAGTGCTGATAATGGGTGAATGGCATATTGCGCGAAACGGCGGCCGGCGCACGTGCGTCATGAGTGAGATGTAATAATGCCTTCGCAGCTAAATTTTAATTAAATATATTATAGTTAGATACACTTTGATAAATAGATAGATAAGCATTTATAGATAATATATAGATGTGTGTAGATGTATATAAATGGCTGAATATGTATAATTATGTATTAGTTTATTTACATATATTGTAAGCACACTAAAAAGGTATTGTAACTTATTAATAGGATATACATTACAGCATTGTGTTTTGTAGTTAAATATATCTGTATATTCAGAGATATTTTGTGGTTAACAGGCAAAAGAGAGACTCAACTGATACTGAGAGAGTGATCGCCTGATTGTGTGTGTTGTACAGGTATGTCATTTACTATTTAGGAAACACAAAAACTACTGTGATGCTGTTTGGGAAAATGATTACTATATTTTTATATAAGAAATATATTCATATTGTTATTATTATTAATACTACTATTTCAATTTATGGTTTGATATTATACATCTCATATGTATGTATGTGTAAAGTGTGATTATGTGGAGAGCTGTTTCCCTCTTTCCTGCTGTCTGTTGAGAGGAGAGGCAAAAGAGAGACTCAACTGATACTGAGAGAGTGATTGTCTGATTGTGTGTTTTTGTTGTACAGGACAAAATAAAAGTCACCTCAGCACGACCAGATTTGTGTGCAGATTTCTTTTTCAAAAATAACCCAACGCAGAGAAACGACCGCTACATATGAGCCCTTACAGAACGCAGTGTCACTTGAAGAACTAAAGCAGGCATGTCCAAAGTCCGGCCCTCGGGCCAATCACGACCCGCAGTCAGATTTCATACGGCCCGCAGATTCCATCTCATAATGTGTTATTTATGGCTCGTTAGCTCTGTTAGAATAAATAAACCAAGGGAGAGTAACCAATAGCATTAGAGATAACAAGTAAACCAAGGCCCGCCCCACGACAAAAATCGAAACAGTTTGGCGCAAGCAGAGAAGAGCCAGCGAGCGAGAACTGAACGCGCAGGAGAGAACTGAACGCGCGCGCGTTGCAGGCATGACCTCACTCGCGAGAGCGTACATCGTGCGCACAGATGATGATGTGCGCGCGAGGCCCGTTTCCTCGAGGTGGATCAGTTCAGCGCGCGCATAGACTGTAAAAAATATGGACGTAGTGTCCGTGACGTCACCCATAGGTTTCTGAAGAGCTCAAATGAAGCTTACAGTGGGCGTGGTCAGCCGTCGCCATCTTGAAAGTGCGTCATTTCCGGATAATCGAAAATGGGCATAGGCGGGACAAAGGCGGAGTTGAGACGACTGTTTGCTGAAACCATAGAGACCATCCCACCACCCTCAACATTTGAATCATTTGAACTTCTCAGCGTACTCTCCAGGTAAATTAACCCGAAACTACACAACAAAACTTGAAATTATAACTGTTGTTGATATTATCATGGCTCTCTATGGCAAGCCGTTTTGAATTAGCAGAGGTGACGCGACCACGCGGGCTTAGCTGCAGCTAACAAACTGTCAATCACGGCTGTCACTCAAGTGACCACTCCCTTAATTATGCAAAAGTAAAAATGATTAATATAAAGGAAACGGAGGAGTTATAAAAAAATTCACCCCCCTCAGAGTTGTCATGAAGGGTAATGTTTGCTACATGCACCAAAACCATCAATTGTACCAGGCTGTAAACATGTTTTCATCACCTGTGAAAATGGCCTATTTGCCATTGCAGTCAGAAACCCCTCGGGAGTTCCTGGAGCCAGCCCCCGAAGGCGAGTCGATGTATTGCAGTTTTAGTTACTTCCGTATTGGCTTCCCGAGGGAGAGCGGGAGGTTGCCGCTTGAGCGCGCGCGTGAAGATCTCGCGCTTAGGACTGTAATTTGCTCGCGATTCACTTTCTGTTTAAACATCACAGCTGCACTCGATTAATTTTAGCATTGATTTGCCGCCATATATAATCTTCCTGTAGCCTAGTTGTTATGCAAACTGGCTTCCTGAAAGACCTAGAAGGCAAGAGCAAAATTCGCTTTTTTTTTTACTTTAATGATAACAGACCACTTTGCATTACTTATAACTCCTATTTAAAATGTTCATGAGGCAAAGATAGATATCAAACTCATAGAAATGTAAGGCATTCTATACAGTTTGTTCAATTGTATCTGACTCTCCAGATATGAAAGAAAGGCATAATTGTGTGTTTACAGTTGTTCATGCCTGAGTGGCTTATATTTGGTTATATTGCCATTTGAAAAATAAAGGTAATTGTGACAATGAAAATAGTTTTATAACAGTGTGTATTTTCATGAAACTTTTGTGGTGAAAAAAATATCAGAAGGAACTATTGGCCCCCGGGCATCTTCACTTTATCAAATTTGGCCCTCTTTGCAAAAAGTTTGGACACCCCTGAACTAAAGCGAGAGTCTGCAGCAGACCCACTCTTAATTACCCTCAGCACCTACATTCAGAACGGCTGGACATCTCAGCTGAGTGCTGACCTGGCACCTTTCTCCTGAGTCAGAGCAGAGCTGACATGTTGGGGTGAGTCAGGCATCGCACGGGGGCACCGAGCAGTCATTCCTCTGTTCCTTAGGGGGCAGGTGCTGGCCATGGCACATGAGGGGCATGTGGGAATAGTTAAACTGAAACAGGTGCCGAGATTCGGTTTGGTGGCCAGGGATTGACAGGGAGCTAGAAGCTCTTGTACATGACTGTGCACCTTGTCTTAATGGTAAAACAGGTGCCCCAGCACCGCCACCTTTGCAACCTGTCGACTGGCCCACCAAACCATGGGCACATCTACAGATGGACATTTGTGGGGAGCTCGCCTCTGTTCCTCACCATTAGCGGTTTTTAGTTGTGGTGTATGACCTCCACTCAAAGTGGCCTGAGGTTGCACCTATGGGCTCAGTTACAGCCTCCGCAATGGTGGATTTCTTGGAGCAACTCTTTTCCCGATGGGGAATCCCACAAGCCATTACCACTGACCATGGACTGCAGTTTGTTTCCAGTGAGTTTTCATCATACCTGGCTACTAAGAGCATCGTCCATATCCGCACTGCTTTCTACCACCCTCAAGCTAACGGCGGAGTGGAAAGATTTAATCAAAGTCTGAAAAATGGCATACGTGCACACCTTGCCCAAGGTTTCCCCTTTAAGGCTGCTCTCTCCCAGATCCTCTTGCATTATCGTGCTACCCATCATACCACCACTGGGGTGTCTCCTGCCTGTGTTATGCTTGGACGGGAACTGGAATTGCCGTTAAACAAGCTGCAACCACCTTATCAGCTCCCGGTGAACACTTCAGTTCGGGCAAGAGTTCACCAACATCAGGTCAACATGAGAGCCAGGTACGACAGCAAGCATAATGTTCGGCCCACAAAGATCAGAGTACAAGACTGGGTAAGAGCCTGTAGGCCACACCGCAGCAATAAATTGAGCTCATTTCTGTCTGAGCCCCTTCGGGTCAAACGCAAACTTGGACCAGTCACTTTTGAGCTAGCTAACGGATCTCGCTGGCATGCCAGCTGTCTTCGAAAAGTGTCTAATCCTACTGTTAAGGAGAAAAACCTAATCCGACCCCTGGACCCCATTCTGCCCCCACTAAATCTTGATTCTGATGGAGTTGCTGGACAGGATGTGAGTACTGAATACTGTCAGGGCCCACGATCTGAAGATACCTCTATGACAGCTCGCCCTGTGAGGGCAAGGGCACGTCCTGCACATTTCCAAGACTTTGAAACTATGTTTCATACTTAAGCTTAGTGGGAGGGGGGAAGTGTTGTGCTCGCTAACCAGTTCTTTATTGTTATTATCTGTTATAGTCATACTGTCGTAAAGTCATCCTGATGCGCATGCGTGGCAGCTGTGCTGTATGTTGTTGTGTGTGTCGTTGTTGCTGCTGAAGCTGTAACAGTAAACTTGCGTTCACCCGAAGCTCCATTTGTAAGTGTTTTATTGGACATAACAGCATACTTTGGTGTTGCATATATAGTCAAATAGTTTGTAATCATTTATATGCATCTTTAACATTAATAATAACACATTTGGCGTTTTAATGTTCTTGTTCTAGGAAAAGGAAAATGATACAAGCATGAAAGAAGAAATGGGGCACCGAAAGAATGAATGTAATCCACTACAGGTTTGTTGCATATTAATAAATATCATTGAATCATTTATTTGCACAAATAGTAAACAATTTTTAAGCTACTTCCAACATCCAGTTTATTGCATGATCACTCTTATGATTTACAATATAATCATAAAGTATGGACTTAATATTGTTGACATCCACACAGGAGAGGACAAACAATTTTTCTGAGGGAGAACAATCAAGCAGTAATCTGCTGCAGGTATTATATTTCATGCATATAATGTTTTATATTATATTTTAATGCAGCAGAATGCTTGATTCTGATTGATTGACGAATATTGCAACAAGTGTGCTTTTTATTTTTTAGACGTATGCACAACTTCAGTAGTTTCATATCAATATGCCAAATGATTTCACTTTTATTAAAATCCTGTAGTAAATAAATGAAGACTTCAGCAACTGTCAGAGAGTTACTTTGGTTTCTATTAATGTTCGAGGGAAGCACAATTATTTTGAACTGCGTTTAAAACTGACTGGAACTACATGTGCATTAAACGAATTTATTGCACATGTTCCAGCCAATCACAATTAAGATTTTCAGCAGACCATGGAATAAATTGTAATATTATACAGAGCTGGGTAGAAAATAGATAGATAGATAGATAGACAGACAGACAGAAAGATAGATAGATAGATATAGACCGATATAGAGATAGATAGATAGATAGATAGATAGATAGATAGATAGATAGATAGATAG
>CAIGQQ010027136.1:6984-37743 GCA_903798035.1 Danio albolineatus | reverse complement strand
TAGATAGATAGATAGATAGATAGATAGATAGATAGATAGATAGATAGTCAGTCTTTTACAGTAATGAGTTATTTACAGATGTTTTAAACGGGCTTTGTTCAATAATGTTTGCCTTTGATAAATTCTTACAAAATGCATTTTCAATGCGGTTAAAATAATACTAAAATATCTCAACATCAAACGCTAAATAAATACACTTGTAAAAAATAAACTAAGCATTTAATTAAAGTGCGTTTTTCTGAAATATATCGTTAGAAAACACTAAATTACAATTATTTTAAAGAGTGTTAAAAGTCATCTATAAAAGTTCAGTAATAATACAATTTTAATATATTTAAATGAAGTAAACTTTTGGTTTATACTTGCAACGCACTATTGAAATTAAAAATATATTTGCAATACACCTTAGTACTCTTTTTTTCCACCAGGGGTCTCTTTAGCTCAGCGAACACTAGCTATTTGAGTGTACTGTGCTGTGTGAATGTAATGCTAGCTCAAACTGAAGCATAAGTGTGTGTTTCCATTACAATTTTCCACAAAACTTTCAACAATATTTTACGAGTGTTGTTAAAACTGTTGTGAAATGAAGGCATTTCCATTTGAACCATTGTTATGTGACTAAACCTCAACATTATGGTGGTAAAAATCCTGTAGTTTAGTAGATATTACAGTAGGTTTACTCAAATCACACTCATATTTCACATTGTCATACAAATGACAAGGCAATGTGCTTTAAACCTCACACGATGCATACATATTGTTATATAACGTCTAAACCCAGTTAACAGGTGGTAAAAAAAGATATTCTCTGTATTGTTTTGTGTTGTGTTCACAATTGTCAGATAAACACATTGTCAGATAAACACACAGATAAAGTAGTTCAGGCATGTTTTGAGTGCATTACAGTCCCGTATCACTACGCTGAATGATTTCAGTTATGTTAATGCAAGGAGCCGGTGTGATGAACATCTTTATTTGTATAGCGCTTTTACAATGTAGATTGTGTCAAAGCAGCTTCACATGCATTATAAACAATGTTAACAGTGTCAGTCCAGTTTTCAGAGTTAAAGTTCAGTTCAGTTCAGTGTGGTTTAATGTTCACTGCTGAGAGTCCAAACACTGAAGATTAATCCATCGATGTGCAGCTCCACAGGTCCCGAACCATGCAAGCCAGAGGCGACAGCGGCGAGGAAAAAACTTCACCATTTGGCGAAAGTGAAGAATTAAAAAACCTCGAGAGAAACCAGGCTCAGTTGGGCACGACCATTTCTCCTATGGCCAAACGTCTTGTGCAGAGCTGCAGTCCAGGCGCCGGAGGCTGGAGAACGCTGGACGTCCATCACGGAGAACCGCAGGTGGAGTCAGACCAGGAGTCAGAGATACAGTTTATTGAAGAAAAGAGTTTACAGTTTGATCAGCAGAAAACAGCTTTAACACACTCCATTGGGTTCGTAGGCCGCTCTGCGTACAGTCTCAGTTTCACAGAAATGATAGGAAGAGCAGCACACGTGTGGTCAGTGACTAAATACAATCATGAGGAATTCATACTTCCATTGTTTTCTGAGATTATGCCGTTTTCCGCTTCTGCGTCCCACATTCTGTGTTTCCTCCTGCGAGTGTCGCAGTCAGAGTTTCATGCAAATGAGGGCTGGCTGAAGCATCCCCATTGGCCCATTAGCTCTAGATCAACAGCTCCTCCACCAGCCAATCAGGCGAGGAGGGAAGCTGACATCACTCTAATGGCAGCCGATGCGCACAGGCGAGGACAGAGAAGTGTATAATACTTTACAATTGCTCTTAAATAACAATCTGTGCGGTAAACACACAACAGCGATGGGGAAGAAGAAAGAGGAGAGACTAAATAAACCAAACATAAGCAAAAAAATGACCTTAATCAAACCCTAACTCTAACCTAACTCAAACCTTAACCCTAACCTAACTCTAACCTTAACCCTAACTTAACCATAACCTAACCTAACTCTAACCTTAACCCTAACCCTAACTCTAACCCTAACTCTAACCCTAACCCGACCAAACACGCTAACCCTAAAAACAAAAAATCTAATGTTTAGAAGCAGAAAAGCAGCAAAAAGAAAGAAAGAGGTGAGATTTGGCCTCATAACTAAGAGATAATTATTCCTCTAAACCCTAAACCTGACTGATTATAATTCATTAACGAACACTTTTAACTATCAAACCTTTAACCATCTCTAACTTACTCCAATATTTACAAATGTTTCATCAATGAGGACCAATAACTTTCTCCAAACAAGCACAGGATTTCCACAACATTATCTAAAGAACACAAGCAGAAATAAGAGCGTTTGCTAAACATGATCAATAAGCTTATTATCAATAAAAATCTATTACAAAGTCAAATCCATTAGTGTCCATCAACAACATCTAAATCTCCCAGTCTTCACTAAATGCTGTTATTCACCAAACCCTGCTGTTCAAAATGTTTGGATTAAACTACTTGAACTACTAGTTTATGTTAAAGCTAATCTCCAGAAATCCAGTGCTCGCTTGCAAAAGAAGTGAAAACAGGAAGAGGGCAGAAACGTGTGAGCACCAGAATTATAAATAATCATAATCAGATCTGATGAATCCACACCTGGGGGGAAACATCTCTGTGGCAGGAGGCTCTAATATCTAGTTATTCGCCCATATAATCCTGCCCTGTCAGCGCTATCTACACCATCCTATCCTATCTGTTAAAGAGAAAAACCCTTAAAAACCACCCCACGACGCCCCTGTTATACGCGCTTATCTCACTTAAACCTGCCTAAAGTCCCGTCAGAGCTACGACTACTGTCAAAATGAGGCTTTTTGTCTTTTGAAAAGTATTGACGCACTACAGTAATAATATGCTGACTTCATCCTTTACTATTAATCCTACAGCCATAGAAATAAACCACACGAGTATGCAAATAAATCGCCCTTTCCAGCAGTTTCATTGATTAATCTGTGACTATTTCCCTTAATATTATTATTTACTATACAGTCAGTGTTAACCCGGTGAATATAAAAACACTATGCCCTGTCGAAACGTGAATGAACTTGCTGTCCTTGAGTTATTTCAAACAATGAATGCTGTCCTGCCGCAGACAGATTCTACCCCAGTTGAGGATTAGCGACTAACACTCAATCACCGCCGTCGCCTGTGCGCATCAGCCGCCATTAGAGTGACATCAGCTTCCCTCCTCGCCTGACTGGCCGGAGGAGGAGCTGTCGGTCTAGAGCCGGTGGACCAATGGGGACGCTTCACCCGGCCCTCATTTACATGCAGCTCTGACTGCGACACTCGCAGGAGGAAGTGCAGAATTTGGGAAGCAGAAGCGGAAAACGGCAACAAATGTACAAAAATGGAAGTATGAAAACCTGTCTTCTGCTGCTGATGGGGTCTACGTCATGCTGAACCACTTGTGCTCTAAAATCTCCTCTAAAACGGGTCCTGTTTCCGGCCGGTAACTGATTAACCACCAAAACAGATCCCGGCATTCTGTAGAAGTATCAAAGAGAGAACATGTTAGTCATGGATGCTCTTGATGACTATACGACACAAAGAGATTTATTCAATGGTCTGGTGAAATTCTTGATTCTGATTGGCCGGGATAAAATCATTAAATACAGTTTCAGTCAGTTATAATCACAGTTCTAGACGAATGCACCACACTCAAACATTAGCATTAACCATAGCAACTTGGTGACCATTGCTGAAGCGTTTTATTGGACGTGTGCATCATCGAGAGCCAATGGGGATCAACCTACTAGCAAATACACACAGAAACAGAAGAGCTGAGGTAGCTAACGCATGTTACTATGAGCTATGATATCAAACACACGACCGAGTCGTAACTGACGGAGATTCAGTCAAATATTGTGCTGCAATCCTACTTTAACTCGTCTTCAACTGTGAAAATGACCATGGAATAAGTGGGATTATCAATGGATTACTGTGTGCTTTTGCCTCTGCGGAGTGCATTTAAAATCCTTTAACATGCGGCAATCTACTGACTATACATTACTTGTATGAAAATAGCTTATGAATTGTGCATTTAATGAGACAGCTTTTATTTACAGCCACGATGACATATGGAGGCAGTAGTGTCCAGCTGTTTCCTGTCCAACTGTTATACATATTGACCAATTAACACATTTTAAGTTTGACTAATATGGCAGGGTTGTATACTAAACTAGCAGTATTCCACTGCATTTCATAGACTGAATGAGCCAAATGGGCTCCACACACCTGTTTACTGTGGTACAAACCACTTTCTATACTCAAGCACATTTTTCCATGTATTAAATAAATAAAACCGCCACTTTTCTCATTTAAAATGGCATAAATATGAACATATAAAAACCATACAGGCTAATTTACAATCATAATATAAGACGAAATGAGAAATGATTTTTGATATGATACAACACGTGAAGTTTTACTCTGATGTCACTCGATACGCAGTTAAACGAGTGCATTCGCTGAGTGGTTCCGTCACTGTTTGATTCTGTGCATGAATGAACGCTATAGTTAATGCCACCTGCACAGTAATGTGTTTTATATTCAGAGTTAATTTTGAAATAAACATAGAGAAATGTTCGTTAAGAGTATTATATGTATATATGTTCGCTGGAGGAAACAGCTGTGATGATGAGGGTAGCGCTGAGGAAACTGTAGATAGACGGGAAACCCGACTGCTCCTCCATGACATTGTGTTACAAGTGATACTTCAAGTGCAAATATGCAGATATTATACCAATCTATCAATAAACACAGCTTCTGCTCTCACTCTGCACAGCTGTGCTTTACTGATGAAATGAAAAATTAGTTAAAAAGGAGCCGAAGTCTGCTGCTGTTTCATATAAAATTTAAAGGGGACTGAGGCGATAATATAGTAGTGGACCATTCCTGAGCTAATCGCAAAACCTTTAGGGGGCTGAGTGAAAATAAGTGGCCTAGCGACACCCATGAATGCACCATGTGTAGTGTCGTTTTCTCACCTGCTGATAAACTGGGGTGAAATCGTGGACGTCCATATTTGGAGAAACAGCGATATCCATTGACCATATATGACAGCAGTCCTCTAACATCACAGACATGCTCACTAACAGCATGAAGAATGTATCTGTAGGGTTCCCTGTCCTTTTTACGGTATCTTGTTACTCCTGCAAATGAGAGATTTTCATGTCAGTAGTTCACAATATCTTTGCCCTCCTGACATCAGCATACATACACAGGAGGTTACAGATGAAGGCTCAGTTCACCCAAAAAAGTAATTTTGCTATTAATTACTGCCTCATGTCGTCCTAAACCCCTGAGACCTTCGTTTAGCTTCTGAATACAAATGAAGATGTTTTAGAAGAAACACGAGAGCTCTCTGACCATATATGCCTTCAGTGGTTCAACTTTATTGAACAGTTTCTTGTCCTCAGTGTCAGTATATTGCGCGCGCTCAGAAGAGCTCAGTACGCCACATGTGTCCTCCACTGATGGGAAAAAAGCACAGGTGCATCCGAGATATCAGCAGTGCCACTGAGAGCAACATGCGTGAAAGCCTCAGAGCTGTCCTGAACGTGCGCAATATACTGACACTGAGGATTAGAGCCTGTTCAATAAAGTCGTTATTTTAGCTTTATGCGGATTCTCTGAGTCTGATAATGTCCTGATTGAAGCACTGAAGGCATATGGTCTGTTTTGAGGATGTTTTGGAGTCCTTTTGTAGACCCGTGCTGTCTATGGAGGATCAGAGAGCTCTCAGATTTCATCTAAAATATCTTTATTTGTGTTCAGGGGTCTCAGGGGTTTGGGACGACATGAGTTTTTCATTAATTAAACTCATCTTCATAAACAAAATCTTCATTTTTGTGTGAACTATCCCTTTAATAAGCAACACTCACCCAGAGAGGGGCATCTGCTGTAGCCTCTTGCAACATAAAAACTGTTGCCAAAATCAATCAGCTTGAGCTGCAGGGTCTTTGGATTGACCAGGATGTTTTCTGTATGCATGTCCTGATGGTGTATGCCATGCTCAATGCAGCGCTGTGCTGCAATGATGATCTGCATGATCAGCGGCCGGGCAACACTCTCACTCAGGCGGCCTTTGTTCTTCCTGAGGAATTTAGCCAAGGTTATGTACGAGGGCGCGTACTCCATGACCAGGTAGTTCATTCTTCCCTCCATGGCGTACTCGTAGAGCTCTATGACGTGCGGGCAGAGCGGAGGTCTCTTGAGGACCATCATTGAATGTGCTTCCGGGATCACATGTGTAGTAAATCCATACTAGAGGGAAATAAAGTCAGGAAAAGGTTAGATGATGACATTATAATGTGTCACTAGCTGTGTTTCCACTGAGAGCTGCAAACCAACATTAATGACACAAAGACCCTGAACACACATTTCTATCATCATATGAGCTCTTCTAACACAGTCACATGACCTTTTTTAATGTGCCTGTTGGAGTTTATTTGGTAAAAATGCTTCTAACGTAGTTTATGCACATTTTTTTCTTCTGGAATAAAGTTCATCTTAGTAAGTTATGCGCATGAGAAAATGTATGTGCATGTTGGCATATTCATAAAGCATTGTTTATGTGATAATCCTAAATGTGCATGAAACAGGTGGATGGACACAGAGCTATGTTCACATATTAATGAACATGTCTTCTGTCATGCGGGTATATTTTCAGGAAAACTCAAAATTCTGAAAAGTAAAGATTTAGTTTCAATCTATATTTTGTGCATTTCCTATTAGGCACGGGATGATAACCGTTTTTAAGGTACACTGCGGTTTAGAAAAGTCAAGGTTTTAAAACAGTCAAAATTTTCTGTGATACCGTTCCTGAGGTATGTGTAAGATTTCTTAATCTACGTTTTTTTAAGGACAACAGTATTTCCAGCAGAAAAGAAAAATGCCGCTTAACATTATAAACAAATCTGTGTTTTTGTCAATCATTCATTGAAATGATTAAGCCTGACATGTTTACTGTTCTGAAATATTATAATTTTTTCTCAAAATAAAATATTTTGTGTTTAAAAGTGAAAAAAAGTTGTTGTTTTTTTATCCAGACATTTAAAAAGAATATAGTTTAGAGCAGTAATCACAGTGAAACCGTGATATCTTTGTCCAAGGTTATCATACCGTCAGAATCTTATACCGGCCCATGCCTATTTCCTACTGATGTGGTATTATTATCATGTGTAGTTTACATGCAAATGTGCAGAACTTAGTTGAAGTTATTAACTTTAAAGCTTATTTTCTCAATATTCAGATTTTTTTTCCACTTTCCAAATTGTCAAACAGCCGAATCTCCATCAAATATTGATCTAACAAACCATACATTCAAGAATTCCCACTAGCTGATGACTGATTATAAAGCTTGTTTGGCATGCTGTCCCGGGAGAGAGCCCTGAGCGAGAGGGAGTTTGAGCTCAGGTAGATCTCGAGAACTCCCCTGCTGTAGTAGCTAATGAACAGATAGTGATTGCTCTTAGGAGATAACTACTTACTAGGAGCATATCTATGGTGCTGATTTGGATTAGTCAGTTAACTTAAGTTTTTGGACGGTGGGAGGAACCCGGAGGAAACCCACGTGAGCAGGGGAGAACGTGTGAACTCCACACAGAAACGTCAGCTGGCTTGGTAAGGATTAGAACCAGTGACGTTATTGCTGTGAGGCAACAGTGCTAACCACTGGGCAACCATGCCACCCATCAAGGAGAGGAGGAGTAGGGGTGGAAGGGGGGATTCTTCAAAACGAAGATGGCTGTGATATCGAACTTGGGGTATTTATAGTGGCTTAGGAATCGTCTGATTGGTGCATCATAATTTGGATAATGTGTGACCAGCCGTAAGCAATCATAAGCACGTGATCCTCTCGAAACTAGTTTATAAATAAACTTCACTATAGAAAAGCTTCTTTATTGATCTTTCAGATGTACAAATCTCAGTTTCAGACATTATGACTGGTTTTGTGCTCCACAGTTCATCTGCTGAAGCTGATAACCCCATTATTAGAAATGTTTAGAAACTCTTTCATATTCTCAGTAAAGACATGGCATCTCAAAATGACTAAAGATGGAGATCATCTGTTCTCTTCATATATTTTCAGTAGAGGATGCATACTTACCACGTTGAACAACATTCCAAAATACTCTTTATTCACAACTTTTATGGCAACCTGCAAAGAAAGCACAAAGTCAAAACTTATTCAACCATAGAGATGTCTGATCTGACCTGTATAAGCGTGACATTGTATTTATGACAACATGCATCACTCTCACACACACATGCACACACTCTCACACACACACACACGCACACTATTGCAGAGGAAATGTGTACCTTCTGGCCGTCAGATTTCCGTGTTGCCACATAGACAGTACCATGGTATCCCTCTCCCAGCTTCTCTCCAAGCACATATTTGTCAAGTAAAGATCCTGGAGAAAAATAAACCACATTTAGGACATTGCTCATTCCTGTGAGTGTTCTGCTCTAATCGTGAGATATTTCTGTAAAACTCTGACAATAAAGAATAACCCAAAACCCTACTGCAGATTACACAGAAAACAATACGACAGAAGACGGACCTGAGCTGGTGTCTTTAACTGAGCTGCTGTTTGCTGCTGCAGTTTTCCCGCCGCTGCTGCCGCCGCCATGTTGGTTCTGTGCTGTTTTCATTCGTTTTGCAGGCACTGTGTCCTGATTTCTGCTGTCCTGATCTACACATCCAGCCTTTCTCTTCCGTCCTCTTGGAGCTTCTGTGGATCACAGTCAATAATGGATTATTAATGTTCAGTTATTTTATGAATTGCCATTTATTTGACTCTGGGATTTAACATGTGGCAGCAGTGCTAATAGTTTTCCAGCATTTTTCCAGTCATAAAGAGTATGCCCAATTGGTCAACCCACGTTCTGGGGTTCAGTGCCAGCTATGCAAGGTTCCCTATCCAGGCGACCCTATAAGCAATGTCAGCCAAAGTGAGTCCCCCGTCATAGGAGGGCCCGTGTCCTCCCTACCAGTTAACCATCTACCGTATGTCGTGCTCCCCCTAATCAGGTTAAGCCCATATGTGTTTTGCCAGAGGTCTCCCCATTAGGGTAGCAGTGACCTCCGCATCATCCTTCCCCTTCAGGACTGGCACTTAACATACTGTCGTATTCTTGGTAAGCCCTAGCACAGGGCTATTCAATTGGCGGCCCGCGGGCCAAACCCGGCCCCCAAGACCATTTTTTCTGGCCCTCCAATTAGTTTGAACAAGACATCAGAAATCAATTTAGTTCAGTCAAAAAACAGCCGCTATAGTTCTGAAGTGACGTGTCTGTTCAGTACAGCACCAGCTGCAGTTGAAGGCTGCGCAGAGCGCGAGTCACCTGACATTAGGTGAGTGGAGCGGGACAGCCGGAAACATTTGGATATTTTTGTAGAAACTGCCTTTAGCACAATGCACTGATATCGTTGTTAGGGATGCAACGATTCGCCGATTTCACTGCGCTTTTATTCGTCACGGTTAACTATTCGTAAAGGCTTCTGCGCGTTTCTGTTGCACAGAACGAAACTGCTGCAATTAAACACAGTTATGCCACCTGTGTGCTAGATTAAAGTTCCGAGCTTGTACGCCGATGCCAATACGCACGCACACTGGATTAACTATAGCGGCGGGCCGTTCCACTATCACATCCTTTCCACGCGCATGTTTGTTATTTCTAGAATACGCCAATGTGTGTGCGCAAGCGGAACAACGCGCTCGCGGCTATCCAGGCGCACGCATTAGAAAACATTGCGGTGAGGTTGTGCGTGGCTTTCAGTGCAATGTAAACAAAAGAGATGTTAGACGAATTATTATTAAAATGATTATGTATGTACACTCTCAGAAATAAAGGTACAGGGCCTGTCACTGGGGCAGTACCTTTTCAAAAGGTTCATGTACCCAAAGAGTCCACAGTGGAACCTCACAGGTGCATATTCGTACACAAATGTCCCTAAAAAGTACCTTTGAGGTACCATTATAGACCATTCAGATACAAATATGTACCTTTTGAAAAGGTACTGCCCCAGTGACCGCTCCTGTACCTTTATTTCTGAGAGCGTATGAAAGCAGATGATAACAACAGTTAATCTAAATAATTAGGCCTACCTAAAATAAAGCTTAAATTTACATTAGACGCGATTACCGTGAAACCATGATTATTCATCAGACTATAATCGTACAACCAAAATCTATAATTGCTGCATCAATAATTGTTATGCAGTTCAAAACACATGAATGTGTTTGAATGTAGTAGAAGCCTGCTTAAGCAATGCACTGCTTTTGTTGTGCTTTGAAATAAAACATTTGAAGGTTTGTTAAAAAAGCCACAATGTTAAATGCAGTGATGTTATGTAGTTTCAAAATACAACATACATACATTTTAATGTTGAAAAAGCCAACGTGGGTGTCTTAAGGAGCAAAAATGCAACATATGTAGTTGCATCCTCACTCATATTGCAAGTCACACCTCTCCGGCCCTTCGTTTGGGATGCTCTTCATGAACCGGCCCCCATGACAAACTAATTGAATAGCCCTGCCCTAGCATATAAGTGCTAGGCATGATTGGTGAATACGACTTCACCAAGTGGCTACACCTGTGAGAGCTGCGCTCACCAATCTCATATGCATTCTATTGGCCTGTTTTTATACAAATCCCTTAGTCTAGTCGATCAACTCGGCATGATGTCTCTGTTCCCTGCTTCAGGGAATGAAGGTTACATATCTAGACATTTCCCAGCATTTTTCCAGTCACGAAGAGTGGACTGACCTGAGCTGGACATCTCTGTGTCAGCGTCTGCACTTGTGTTCTCCAGCTCTGCAGCTTTGATGCGTTTCTGGTGGGCAGATGGTTTGCCTCCACCAGAAACACTCTGAAAATCCTCATCCACTTTCCGCTTCACTCCTCTTCCTCCTAATGTGGATTACAACACAACAAACAATAAACTCTTCAATGAAAAACATCATGGTTTATTTACTGTCATTACTTCATTCCAGATTTCTGTTGAAAATCACAAGTAAGAGGCTAAAAGATAATTGAAACAATGAAAATTAGCCTAAATTAATCACTGGATTAGCGGATAAGAGCGCACGTTCATAGTTTTCGGTCACGTGACTGAAATAACTCAAACTATATTCACAAAAATAACTCAAAACAAACATACAGATAATATGATTGTTTTTAAAAATAAAACCAACATCACAAATCGTGAATCAGAATTTTCCTTAAATATCATGATATTATCATATATTTCCTTATGGCGCCCCCTACTGCTTCATAATGCACACTGACCTGAGCTGCTGTTTGCTGCTGCAGTGTTCTCGCTGCTGCTGCTGTCACTATGTTGGATCTGTGCTGTTTTCATTCGTTTTGCAGGCACTGTGTCCTGATTTCTACTGTCCTGATCTAGACATCCAGCCTTTCTCTTCGGTCCTCTTGGAGCTTCTGTGGATTACAGTCAATAATGGATTATTAATGATCAGTTATTTCAGTAATTGGCATTTATTGTATTTGGGGATCTGTTCAAATGGCAGCAGTGCTACTAGTTTCCAGATGTTTTGCCATAAAAACACTACTAAGAAATACTTTGCACAATACTGCATAGTTCACAGTTTTAAAGGCACATTATGTCAGACTTTTTTCAATAAATCTCCAAAAACACTAGAAGAGTGATTCATGGATACATTCCCATTCATGAATTATCTTGCGGTGCATTATGGGATAGTGTTGTATCCACTGTTCAGAATCTCTCCAGTAGTAGTAGGTCATCGGGGAACTTCTCGCATGCTGTTTCTCAAATACTGTGAATTCAGACACACCACTCGGCTCACATACTGTACTGTTTAGTATGGAAGTATGCGACTTCAGACACAGCCAGTGCGTGTGTTCATGCTAATGACGTCACACATCCTCTATTTCTGCTCTGTTTATCTAGCGAGGTTTTAACATGTTTATGTTTATTTGACTGCACAGAGCAGCATTATAACAGAAGCCCAAAATGCATTTAGCCTGATAAAACAGCACACGTGATCACGGGCTGAAGAACCAGACGCGGTGGACTGTGGCATAATGAAAGCTCTGCTGCTTTGTGTCGTTGTGCACTGTGCCTTTAAGCTGCCAAATTTATGGTCATAAAACTGCAGAAAAGTGTGACGGGAAACTTACCTGAGCTGCTGCTGTTCTCATCGCTGGACGTCTCTGCTACTTTGATGCGTTTCCGGTAGGCAGATGGTTTGCCTCCGTCAGAAACACTCTGAAAACCATCATCCGCTTTCCGCTTCACTCCTCTGCCTCCTAGAGTGGATTACAGTCAATAATTAATCATTAATAATCAGTTATTTCATTATTGGCATTTATTTTACTCTGGGATTTAACAACTGGCAGCAGTGCTAATAGTTTTCCAGCATTTTTCCAGTCATAAAGAGTGGACTGACCTGAGCTGGACGTCTCTATGTCGGCGTCTGCACTTGTGTTCTCCAGCTCTGCAACTTTGATGCGTTTCCGGTGGGCAGATGGTTTGCCTCCACCAGAAACACTCTGAAAATCATCATCCACTTTCTGCTTTATTCCTCTTCCTCCTATTGTGGATTACAACACAACAAACTATAAACTCTGAACAATCTCACAATCATATATATTTTTAGTTGCCATTAATGAAGCCTTTTCACATTTGCTTTCAACTCTGAAAACGGGACAGACAATTTTAATTTACTAGAACTTCTATGTTAAGCTGCTTTGACACAATCTACATTGTAGAAGTGCTACAGAGATAAAGACGAATCGAACTTCATTGAATTTGTGTGTTTCTCAGCATTAAAGTCATCATAGTTGGTAAACTCATAGCGCAGTGAACAGGAGAGGACAACAAATCATTATTCTACAATCCTATTAGCTGAAATAATACCAGAAAAACTCCAGGATGGTGTTATCAAGACTTTCATAAGAGGAAAACAACAGTGTGAGACTGATACGGCAGCCAGAAGAGAGAATAATGCCAGATTTACTGACCTGCTCCCATACACACTGCAGCACACAAACCTCACGCAAGCAATCGCTTATTCGTTTGTTGTAATGAGAGGCAAAGATGATATAAACACACATAAATACATATTTATATTTTATGAGCCCAGAATTGACATTTACAGCAGGGTATAATAAATGATCTGACGGGTATTTTGAGCTGAAACTTTACAGACACATTCTGGACACATCGAAGACTGATCTTACATTGTGTACAAGGGGTAAAATAGGAGGCCTTTAAAGTTGTCAAATAAAGGCCAAATCAAAAATTGAATCTTGATTTATTTATAGTAGAACATGTATAAATAATCTTCATGGAGCATCATCTTTATTTAATGTTGGAATGATTTTTGCCATAAATGAGTCAATAATCTTCAGCCAGATAATGTATTTCTGCCATTGGACTACTAGCTAACTGAGTAAAATACTTTAACCTTGCCTCTGTATTATGAGTTTTCAGTGATGGAACTGTAGAAAAGTGTGATTCTGTAGAAGGAGACCAGTGCTTCTCACAGGTCTGAAATATACTTGCGGTGGAGGCCGGATTGAAACACACCGTTTACCCACAGCACATAAATAGTGAACTATATGCCACAAACAAAACATAATTTTATTTTTAACACTATTTTTATTTATTAAGGATCTGTTTTAAACCTTTTCTTTAAAAAAAGACTGTTCAAATAAATAAATAACAAAAAAATCCACCATTTCTCTTACTTTTATGCTATTCAGGAGCCATGTGCCCCCACTAACAGGTCAAATCTGCTTCTCTCTATCTCTCATTCAAGTTCAGCTTGCTTTATTGGCAGGACATTTTGTACAGTATTGCCAAAGCATTTTAGATGTATGAAATATATTGACATCATCAAATTCATAAAATATACAGCAAAAGAGAAATAAATGACAGACATGAACAAAAACAGACAAGATCTCTAAAAATTATATTAATTACAAGATTAAAACTTGTAGATTATTTAAACAAGTCAAATGAGTTGATTACCCATTTCTAATGGTGTACAAATATTCTGCAGCCAATTGAGATAATTTCATCCTCTCCGAGTGTTTAGTAAAGTTTTCTTCACTTTTAGTCAAGTAAAGCTTATAGTAGAGTTGTTTTGATTAAATGATTAATTATTGAATGTCTCTCTCGCAGCTGTGCGCATAACATTAATGACAGCTAAGAAACGAAAGCGAAACCAAATCTAGGACATTTTAGTAGATTTAGAAACCCCGGTGGGACGCAAAAGGTGCGGGTCTGCAGAGCACATGACTGTCTCCGGGAGTGTTAGTTCCACTAATTAATCACTCGCGGATGTTTGTTTATATTGGGTGGATACAAAAAAAGTAAAAGGATAATAATATCAGGAAAAAAAATTAAGTGTGTCACTAAATATACTTGGGAGCCTGTTAATATACCTGGGCGGGCGTTAATATACCTGGGCGGCCCGCCCAAGTAAAGCCTATGTGTGGGAAGCACTGGACACTGACCTGAGCTGCTGTTCTCATAGCTGGACGACTCTGTGTCAGCGTCTGCATTTGTGTTCTCCAGCTCTGCAGCTTTGATGCGTTTCCGGTGGGCAGATGGTTTGCCTCCACCAGAAACACTCTGAAAATCATCATCTGCTTTCCGCTTCACTCCTCTTCCTCCTAATGTGGATTACAACACAATGAACAATATGCTTAAACTAAAAATCATGTTTTCCATATGGCGCCCCCTACTGCTTCATAATGCACACTGACCTGAGCTGCTGTTTGCTGCTGCAGTGTTCTCGCTGCTGCTGCTGCTGCCGCTGTGTTGGATCTGTGCCGTTTTCATTCGTTTTGCAGGCACTGTGTCCTGATTTCTGCTGTCCTGATCTAGACATCCAGCTTTTCTCTTCGGTCCTCTTGGAGCTTCTGTGGATTACAGTCAATAATGGATTATTAATGATCAGTTATTTTATTATTTTACTCTGGGATTTAACAACTGGCAGTAGTGCTAATCGTTTCCCAGCATTTTTCCAGTCATAAAGAGTGGACTGACCTGAGCTGGACGTCTCTATGTCAGCGTCTGCACTTGTGTTCTCCATATCGGCAACTTTGATGCGTTTCCGGTTGGCAGATGGTTTGCCTCCACCAGAAACACTCTGATAATCATCAATTGCTTTCCGCTTCACTACTCCTCTTCCTCCTAATGTGGATTACAACACAACGAACAATAAACTCCTAAATTGAACAATAATGTTTTTTTAACTGTCATTAATTCATTCCACATTTCTGTTACAGGTTGAGGAAATGACCTTTAAAGTTGACAAATTAAGTTCAAATCGACAATTGAGTTTTGATGTTTGTTGAAAATGTTTAACTTCATGGAACATGATCATTAGTCTTGGGCGGTAATACGGTAATATGGTATACCGCGGTATCTAAAAATACCAATGGTTTCAGTGTTAATACAGTTACACAGTCATAAAAACAATGCACTCATATAGGAGACAAGGGTCGAATATTGCATATAATTTATTAAATGCCATGCGAATGCGTGGTTGTCATTATCACAGGATAGTGTGGAGGAGAAAGAGAGAGGTGGGGAAAGATGGTGAGTTGTGCACCAAGTGACCTGGTCTTGAAATAGGACAAAACTTCTGAACTTTGGCATTATTTCAGGTTATCACCGAACGAGAGGGGAGAGGCGGTAAATAGGGACGAGGCGATTTGCAAATTGTGCAACAAGGTATAAAAGGGACAGTGTCCGTTGAAAAACCTGCACTGATGCAGTAACAAGTTACTTGAAGGAAATATATTATATTACATAAAAATTTTAATCATAAAAGTTGTTAATATTGTTGCGCATGTTATTTTGTTATGGTTTCAGACAGTATTAGTGTTTGGCAATCAGTTTCTGAACGGTTTGGGCACAAGCCAACAGTTTGGTGACACTGTCTGAGCATTACGTCATAATTTAATTATTATTCATGGTAATACCGTATACCGGGGTAGAATAGGGAGGAGATTTGACGGTCTCAAAATCTGGCTACCGCCCAAGCCTAATGATCATAATATAATATTTTACTGATTTTGGGCATAATAGATAAATCAGTCATTTTGATCCATACAATGTGTTTCTGCATATTGGCCAAAATATACCCACGCTCACTGGATTCACCAGCTAACTGAGGAAAATACTCTGCACCCTGCTTCATGTTTCAGAATTTTAAGTGGTAATAAATGTATAGTGATGAAGCTGTAGAAGTGTTTATGGAGACACACCTGAGCTGGTTTTCTCTTCAAAGCTGGTCATCTTGTCACTTGTGTTCTCCAGCTCTGTAACTTTCATGCGTTTTTGCTGAGCAGATGGTTTCGCTTTCTGCTTCTCTTCTCTGCCTCCTAATGTGGATTACAACACAACGAACATTAAACTCTTAATCTAAATCATGATTTTTATTGTCATTAATTCACTAATACCAGGATTCAATTGAAAATCTGAAATCTGAGCGTTCAAAACATCTAAACATTGAGAAAATCACCTTTTAAATGGTCAAATTAAGTCCTTAGCAATGCATATAATAAATATCAAACACAGAGCTTATGTACATTTACAGTAGCCAGTCTGTCAATCGAAAGACCCAGCCCTCAATAACAAAGGTCCAGGATTTGTCCTTTACATGACCTCATTTGTCCTATTTTGACCGCTACACCATCATAATTATTATTAATTAATTATAATTGAATTAAATTATCTTAAATTGTTTTTAAGTGTTTAAATAATCATGTTCCAGTGGTGTTTTCAGATCTAAACAGCAGGCATCAGACCTCTCAAAGAGTCACACGAGCAACTGCTAATGGTGACTGTCTAATGCCAAAGTGTGAGACCTCTTTTGGTCAACCTGTTTTCTCTGTTAAAGGAGCCAAATTGTGGAATGATTTACCTGTTAGCCTAAAATTATAAAGTATTTTATACATATTTTAGTATTGTTCTTAAAAAGTGGTTAAAAACACAACAGCAGTGTTTGCACTATTAGATTGTTTGATCATGCCGCCTTTGCTTTTGCCTTACAGCAGGGGTGTCCAAACTTGCTTCAACACACCTGCCAGGACGTTTCTAGTATTTCTAGTAAGAGCTTGATTAGCTGGTTCTGGTGTTTGATTAGGGTTGGAGCTAAACTCTCCAGGACACCGGCCCTCCAGGACCGAGTTTGGACACCCCTGCCTTACAGTAATTTTATGTAAAGAATTATAATGTTGTGTATATGTATGCATTTTATTTTCATTTCGTCAAGCCTCCTGGGGACAGGTGCTGAGAATTAGCACGTTTGCATTTGGTTGTCCAGTGTAACTGTGATGTCCGTCAAATAAATAAAGAAATCAAAATGCAAGTTTGCCAAGTTAGCTTTAAGTTAGCATTATCTGTTAAAAGTTCTAGATGTTTTGGTTGGTAATCTTCTCTTTTCATTCATCTGTGTTCACAAACTATGTTTGTTTTCTGATGGTTATGCAGATATTATATTATTATTGTGATATTACGCTCTGATGATATGCTATGACAATATTATGGGGCAAATATACATTTGTAATTATGTTTATCTATCTGCACACTTCTGATTATTAATATCAACCTGTACATATAATCATCTATTGTAAATCTCTGTTCATAGCTAATACAACCTGTACATAATGTTCATAGTATATCCATCTGTATATATCACCATAGTATTTCTATAACTGCACTTTATAAT
Source organism: Danio albolineatus (assembly GCA_903798035.1). Taxonomy (NCBI): domain Eukaryota; kingdom Metazoa; phylum Chordata; class Actinopteri; order Cypriniformes; family Danionidae; genus Danio; species Danio albolineatus. The sequence goes on along the minus strand of CAIGQQ010027136.1, from coordinate 19,980 downwards.
TTATACCTGTATCTACACTTGCTGCTATTGCACTCCTGGTTAGACCTAAACTGCATTTGATTGCCTTGTATTTGTACATGTGTAATGACAATAAAGTTGAATCTAACCTAATCTAGACAATATGGATTGAGTTGAGTCAATGTAATTGCAAAGTTTAACTACTAGTTGATAAATAGTTCTACATCACAATCATAAGCCAGCATGGTAGGACCCGTGACAGTAACAGCATCAACATAAACGCGCAATTTGAATGATACTAACAATAATGGAGTAACAAATTGCTATTATACTGTTGTAATATGATTTAAGTTATAGGCTATAATAACAGTCAAATAGGTCTGAAGATGAACTGTTGTGTTTGCGAGAGGGAATTGAATCATGTATTCTACACATAACATTTTCTCGATGAGCTACTGTAATATTGTCTACATGGTTCCAGTCACAGGCGCTGCAGCAATGCTAAACCCAATAGATGTATGTTATGCAAATATAACAAAAGAACATACACAACTAAATATTTAGCATGCAGACCTGCAAAGTGTAGATGCAATGTCAGATTTATAGATTATAGCAGTTTTCAAATAAGTAAAGTCATTTATTCACAATGAATTGGAGTGGCAGACCTCATCAGTGATTTTGAGGGATACTCACCTGATGTTTGAGAATAAAAGACGTATTAAACTGCTAGACTGATATAGATGTTTCTAGCGTTTTAATCAAGTACTTTACAGAAAATTGGCAAGTAACAAATTTGTCAGTCTCCTTAATATTGTGACTAACTTCTTTTTTGCCGAACTGACAGTCAACCACGAATAAAGACTATTTCACCCCACAATTTAAATAGTAACACTATATAACACGGTTGCAAATGTATTTAATAAAACGAACAAAGAACAATACATTTAAAACATCTTTCATATAATATAAATACAGTTTATGTCAGCTCACAGTGCTTTAATGTTAACAAGCATGTATTTAGATTTTAACAAAGCATTAGGAAATGTTTACATTTATTAAAACGCAGTGCAAGTATTGTTCATTCTTCAGTAAATGTTAACTAACTTCACCTCATGAAATCTTATTGAAAAGTTAGCGTTTAAATGTGTGTGTTTTGTGTAATTGAGTGTACTGCGTGTATAGATGGTTTTAATGAAGGATTGTAGGCTGTAAATGTTGCTGTATATTTTAAATAAGTACACTGGCTAAGTTGTGTATTTGCATTGTGTATTTTCATTAATAAAAATAGTTTATTGCTATATTTATGGACTTTATATGGACTTTATTTTTAAGGTGGACCGGATTGCGTCGGTAAACCAGGCTGAATTCATTTGCAGTTTACCGACGCAATCCGGTCCACCTTAAAACCGGAATATGGCGATCGTGTTTTAAAGCTGTTTTCGTGTCTAAAACGACCGTCAAACGGGTTATAAGCATTGTAATGTTGCATTGTTGTATTTATTACTCCAAGATAAGTACACACGTTATTGTAGACTGTAAAAATAGAGTTTTAGTATCAAAAATCTAATATATAAAACAGGGAGATACGAAACACGCGAGTTCTTAGTATCTGTACTTACCCATAAGGGTCCAGAAACACTCAATTTCTGCCAGAAACTCGAAAGGTCTTTGTAGAAATGGTCTGAAATCGCTAAACTGTTTTCCTCGATGTGTTTATTAATCGACCGGGAGCAACTTTCACAAACAACCTTCAATTACCGTTCCTGCAGATTAATGTTGAGTTTACGCGCGTCTGCAGACCCGTAGAACCGTTAGAACGCGTTCTGCTGTTGCCAAGCAACGCGACGTCGTCAGACTAAAAGAATCTTGTTCTCTGCCGAATGTCACAATCAACCAGACGCCAAACAGACTACACGTATTTGGAGAATCTCAGCGCTCGGAGACTCAGAAAAGGCGGATTTACAGAGAATTAACAGCAGTAAACCAGTTCATACACCTTAGAGAAAGATATTTACTCATAATAAAATGGAACAAAGTATGTTTTATGTTCCCGGTCCTTCGGGACGAAGCAGGCCGTCATCTACGCAGAGAATAGGCCCTTCTTCTGGTTCTGGTACATTTACAACCCGGTTTCACAAACAAGGTTTAAGGTCATGGATTTAATTGAATGTTTGAGCTGTCTCAACTGAAAATAACTTGCAGTGAGATGTCTTAAAATATGTCAGTGTCATTTTTTGTAGGTGCTGTTTTTATAAATCTGGCTTAAGTAGCCTAATTTAACTAAGGTCTAGTCCTGACTTAAGCTAAGCACTGTTTGTGAAACTGGGCCTTAATGAATTTTTATTGTTTATTTGATGTTCTTTAACCCTTGTGTTTTAGCACATGGAGTGAGTTTTGGTGACAAATACTATTTTGACACATATTTTGGGGGAAAAAATGACAAATTGTCCCTCTTCCTAACAGGGAAAACCAGCAACAATTATGGTTAAAACAGAAGTCAACATTATGAATAGTGCAGTCAATTTAAACAAGGGTTAAATGACTTTATTCTGTCTGTTCAGGCATAACTAGAACCTGTCTCAAATGAACATGCTGTTTTTTTATCTTTCAGTGGAAGAAAAGTATGACTTGAAAGACGTATTGGGAGAGGGCAGCTACGGCCGCGTCTGTGTTGGATATAGAAAAGCAGACGGAAAACAGGTAAGTCTATTCTCCCTAGTCCAGTTTAGATGACATCAACAATAAATCATGTTTGATTGCTCACTCATATTTTATTCTGCTTTTCATCCACAGTTTGCCATCAAGTCGACTTATTCTGAACTTGACAGTGATGTGGTAAGCCTGAAAACATCATGTGTGATTCATATTTGAAGGGTCACAAAATACACTTAATAGATGTGTCTGTCTATGGCTGTGGTTATATGTACAAACTTTATACAAATATCTGCTAATTATTTTGTGATTCACTGCTGTTTTCTGTTTATTTACGGTTATAATGGGAGCTTTATCTGTGTTCTGCCGAGTTTTGATACTGAATATTCAACTCTGCAGTTTAACAGTGACTTTAATAATGGCCTTTATATTTCTGTTATATTTTTCTATATGCTGTATATATAACAGTGAAAGTACTGGCAGGTTATTTCCAGTAATCATATATATCATAATAATGAACATGCACAATATTGTTGCATCCAACATTCCTTCATTTTCTTTTCGGCTTAGTCCCTTTATTAATCTGGGGTCGCCACAGCGGAATGAACCGCCAACTTATCCAGCATTTGTTTTACGCAGCGGATGCCCTTCCAGCCACAACCCATCTCTGGGAAACATCCATACACACACACACACTACGGACAATTTAGCCTACCCAATTCACCTATACTGCATGTCTTTGGACTTGTGGGGGAAACCGTGCGTCCAACATGCCATGAATAATTATTATTTACACTTTCAGAGTGTCTTTAAGAATATTCAGATTGTTGTATTCTGCAACATGTTGAAGACTTAATCTGGCCTACGACATTGAAAATTCAGTGACTGTGTTTGTCTTTTGTTCGTTAACTCTGTACAGTAAGGTCCTCTTGTTAACATCAGTTCATTTAACTACTTTATTTTAGTGTTACCTATTGTACTTTATGACCTTTGCATGTATTTAATAAGCAGTACACTAAGTATTGTTGGTATTATACCTGTTAACGTGATCTTCTTCACAGCTTAGCTCAATATCTTGATAATACCAAAGCTTCTGCATTTCATCACTTGAAAATCTTATACCGTCAGAAGCCGAATTACCAGGTTTTTACAGCACAGTTGACAAGTCCAGTACAGATAATGTATATTAAGCTCCCATAATGCAATTCAAAAGCATACGTAAACACACACAAACAACATGAATCACAAAATATGGAAAACTGCTAATTTACAGATTTTCTTTTACAGTTATATTGAAAAACAGGATTGTATGTTGTTGATCTGCAGCTAATGTGTGCTTTATCTTTAGCCTAACTATCCGGGAGAGCTACCAATCGAAGTGGCAATGATGACCATTGTGAGAGATCCCCCCAGCCCGCTGCTCATCAAACTGCATGAGTGGTTTTTGGGTAAAGAGATAAAAACGGAGAAAGGGGTGAGTCTATTTATACAGCACATTTCATGCACGATGCGCTGCAAGAGGGTTTGTCTCGTGTCTTATCGTTGTCTTGATTTTGTAACTAAAAATTCTTAAATCGAGAAGCGTTTCTGGACAACAACATAACTTTGTCTTGTTTTCAGAAAAGCTCGTGGGTTAATAATATACCGGTGCGGTAAGCAAAATAAACTCGTTTCTACTTTAAAATCTATCCTGCATGTAACTGGAAGCCAGTGTAAAGACTCACCTGCGGACTGCCGTCATGTGCTTTGTTTTAATTCATTGCACTTGCTTTCAGGAAGTGAAGAAGGAGATAGTGTTGGTGATAGAGCATCCCGGCCCGTGCTGTACACTGGAGGATTTCCTAAAGGAGCACCGACACCTGGAGGAGAGAGACGCGCGCACGCTGATCCTGCAGATTGTCAAAGCAGCGCAGGAGTGCCTGAGGCGGGACATTTGTCATTGGGATATTCATGAAGGTAATATCCTGGTCATCGGCCCGCCTCTGCACATTAAGCTGATTGATTTTGGACAGGGGACGCGCATCGGTGGTAAGTCTGATTATTTCAGGATGAAACAGTAAACTTTCATTAGTCTCTAAGAATCAGCCGTATGGGGTTTTAGCTGAACTGTTTGCTCAACACTACACATCTCTTCCTAACAGATCGACAGGTACACCAGCGGCCAGGAACAAGGACATCTCTTAGGGTAGCGGTTAAAATTACGGTGAATCAGCTGTATTACCTCATGAAGGAAATGGCAAGGCAATATTCCAGCATACCTGCAGGTAAGAAGATGACTCTAACTAACACTGTTCAACCCTCCTGTTGACTTACTGGTCAGAAACAGCAGAAAAAACCCTAAACAGCGCTTTTCTTTATCTTGAGGTTTTCATGAAGGCTGAACACACTTAGGGCACAACGGGGGTCAATCTTGAGCTGCCAGTTATGAAAGCATTTTTACACCACAAAAACTACTGACACACACACACACACGCACGCACGCACGCACGCACGCACGCACGCATGCACGCACACACACACACACACACACACACACAAGAATCTGCTGCTTTATCTTTTATTCTTGCTAAACACTCTTTACACTCCTGCAGGTTCTTTTATCATGATAAAATCCCCCCTTTACTGTAGTGAGAGTCGAGTGTTGAACACTGCTGAAATACTGCACACTGATGAGGGAAAACCCTAACATTCACAGAATATGTCTGTGTGTGTGATGTTTTCACACGTTAATTGTGTGTCCACGATTAACCAACTTTCTCTTTTAAAATGTTACAGAATTCATGACATTTATGGCTACCTGCTGGTCCCCTGTGAATGCCGAGGATGAGATACAGCACACAGTGGAGGAGATTCTGGATCAGCCATGGCTGAGAGACTAGTAGAAATAAAGACTGTTCCAGACATGGAGTTTATGCTTTCCACCCGGAAACAGGACCCGTTTTAGAGGAGATTTTAGAGCACAAGTGGTTCAGCATGACGTAGACCCCATCAGCAGCAGAAGACAGGTTTTCATACTTCCATTTTTGTACATTTGTTGTTGTTTTCCGCTTCTACTTCCCAAATTCTGCACTTCCTCCTGCGAGTGGTGCAGTCAGAGCTGCAATGAGGGCCGGTTGAAGCGTCCCCATTGGTCCATCAGCTCTAGACTGACAGCTCGCTGTGGGCAGCAGAAGCGGAAAACGGCATAATCTCAGAAAACAATGGAAGTATGAATTCCTCATGATTGTATTTTGTCACTGACCACACGTGTGCTGCTCTTCCTATCATTTCTGTGAAACTGTACGCAGAGCGGCCTACGAACCCCATGGAGTGTGTTAAAGCTGTTTTCTGCTGATCAAACTGTAAACTCTTTTCTTCAATAAACTGTATCTCTGACTCCTGGTCTTTGTTCATCACACCGGCTCCTTGCATTAACATAACTGAAATCATTCAGCGTTGTGATACAGGACTGTAATGCACTCAAAACATGCCTGAACTACTTTATCTGTGTGTTTATCTGACAATAATTGTGAACACAAAACAATACACAGAATATCTTTTTTGCCAACTGTAAACTCAATTTCATGACACAAAATTAGATCTAATTTATGCTTGACGCGATGGGTTGGACCAACAACGTTTTGTTTATCCCAAGTGATTGTGGTAAATCTGGAAACGCGAGCCCTAATGTATCATTAGCGTCATCTATGTGGATGTTAAAGTCTCCTACGATTAGTATTTTATCAGTTTTAACTAGCAAGTCAGAAATAAAATCAGAAAACTCTTTTAGAAAATTGACATAGGGTCCTGAGGGTCTATATATGGTGATTAAAGCGAGAGATAACAGGCTTATTCATAATATTCGGAAGCATAACATTAAGTGCCAATACTTCAAAGGAGTTAAACATACAGTAAGTCCATTTCTCTGATTGACATTAAGAGCATCACTAAAGACTGATGCCACTCCACCACCACGACGATGCTTATATAGGAATCCCGGAGGAGTTGCTTCATTTAAACTAATACTGTCATTTTGTTTCAGCCAGGTTTCAGTGAGGTAAAGTGCATTAAAGTTATTGTCTGTTACTTCATTTATGATAAGTGCTTCAGGTGCTAGTGACCTGATGTTAAGGAGACCAAGCTTTAAGAAATTTGTGTTTTCAAGTTTTTGCCGTTTTTCTGGTTTGATTCTTAATAGATTTTTTCTAGAGCGCACAGCACGTTTATTTCCTGATCTAATGTTACAGGGAACAGACACAGTCTCTATAGGGCTAGTAAGATATGCATTACTGTGATTTTAGTGGGACGAGCAAGAGTCTATGGCTACGTTCACACTGCAGGCAAATGTGACCCGAATCAGATTTTTTTGCCCACATGTGACTCAGGTCTTGATAGTGTGAACAGCCCAAACCACATGGAATCTGATCTTTTCATGTCAGATTTGTGCCACTTTCATATGTAGTCTTAAATCAGACACAGATATGATATTTTGCAATGCGACCCCAGTGTGAACGGTTATGACTGATTTCATGTGACTTTTCCATAATTTTTGAGTGACATGCGTCATCATTCTGTGCTGCAGACGTCATCTACTCCTCAGCAGCAGCAGATCAGCACACAGGGCGATTATTTTACCACAGAAAGTTGTTTGTTCATTAAAAAAAATTATTTTGAAGGCAAAACTGGAGCTTGATACCAATCTGATAAACGATTAGAGCATGGGTTGATGGCGAAGCTGTGTCGGGGGGTGTTGCGGATAGGGGATCCGTGCTCAAAAGGAGGGGGCACTTTCATTTTAAGGACGAACTTTCTCTCTGAGAGAATAAAGAGCAGGTGCTCAAGCACCCAAACCCCCTTTCTGCACATGTCTGTTGTTTATAACGACATAAAATGAAATAACTCTGCAAACAGAGATAAACCAACTCCACCTTCACAGTTCAGTCTGTGGCTGCTCATTTACCCTTGATGAGTTCACTACACCGGTGCTCAGATAGACGCACACCGCGGTTGTCATAAATCACAAATGATCAGTGTTTTCGATCACAAGAGACTTATTTTAGGATTCAAATACACATTAGCAGTAGCAGAACAACCCCTTACAGTTCATGAAATACACCACGGTTGTCTGTGAAAGGGGCAATAATTACATTAAGCATGACAACGTGCTTCAGTGTACACATTGTGTGGATAATTAGACATTCTGTGCTGTCCGTAACTGCACTTTTGCGCATGCGGGTCAGTTTAGGACCATGATCTGTTCACATTGCAAATCTGATATTGGCCACATTTATAACAGCAGTGTGAACAGCTATGCAAAAATATCAGATCTGAGAAAAAAAATCAGATTTGAGCACTAAGCCGCGCAGTGTGACCGTAGCCTATATGGCTAAAATGTGAATTTTGTGAATGTTCACTTACTGGTCAGACTGAACGAAGCACCCTGGAGATGTTGGCCGATAATAGTTCAGCTCCAGCACTGGATGCAGCCCGTCAGCACGGAAACACCTAGGACGCTCCCAGAAAAGATTCCAGTCATTGGCAAAGAGCAACTTCTGTTCTTTACACCACGTTAATAGCCATTCATTTAGAGCAAAAAGTCTACTGAACCTTTAATTTCCTCGGTGGTAGGTAGGAAGCAGTCCAGAAACGATGATCTGCACGACGGGCGAGATGCGTCAAACCGTCTTCATCAGGATCTCCGTCTGCCGCCACCCGGTGTCATTCGCCCCCACATGGAGGACGACAGCTCCGATGCTCTCACCAGTGCTCAGTATAGCAGGTATCTTAGCAGAAACATCCTTAACACAAGCACCTGGAAAGCAGTTAGTGCATACGCTGTTACCTTTAGTGGAAGCAGCGCGGATGTGGCGAACGATGGATTTCACTGATGATTGCCACATCGCGACCCGTCTTGTGGAGAGGCGCAAAGCAGTTCTCCGTGGGGATCTCGAACACAGGAGGAGGAGACGTTCTGCCCCAAGACCTGCTATGCACCTTCTGCGGCTGCACCCAGGGGCCATGGTAGCCGGGTGCCGGAGTGAACGACTCCTGGGCGAACCGCATCCTCTGTGCGCTGGGCCAGGACAGAGTAAAACACAGGGTTGAGGCAGACGGAGTGTTGAGATTGTATCGCACACTTACCTCCGATGAGCGAGCCGCAGCCAGGGGAACAAGGCCCATTGTTCCCCGGGCTGTGCTCGCTTCATCTTGACTTCGCAAATCTGCCTTTCTACTGCTTCCAGCTCCAACGCCCCCACCGATGCTTCTCCTGCACTCAAGGATAGACACGCAAGCGACATTGAACAGGGTGAAGAGCAAAGACAGTAAGTCAAAGATGTCAGTAGCTTTAGCTGACTAGTGGTGCTAGCAGGTCAAAGCTACAAACTACAAGCGGATGCTCGAGAGACCGAGAGTTTTAAAGTAGATTTGTTTACATAAATGTATTAAGGGTTTGTTCACCCTGAGTACGAGAGACGAATACTAGTGAATGTAGATGTATTTTATGATAAAAAAATGTAAATTGTGGATCTATGTGACGAAACTCCAACTGTAACAGCGACAATGACGTCACTCGTGCATTCGCGTCAAAAGAGTAGCCATAGTCAATAATTGGAAATCCAGCGACCGCAATAATCAAACCCATGCCCTTTTAATGATGAAATGAAATAGTCACTTTACGTTATATCAATTATGAACGGAATTCCATATATTGTACTTTATAATTACACACTACCATTGAAATTGAATGACTTCCAGCTATTTTGCCACTCTCGATGCGTTCGGTGTGAACGCACAGTTACAAAGAGAGGATGTGAGACTGAACTTTCTGTAGGATACTTAATATTGAGGAAAAGGCGCAATCTGAGAGGCGAATGTCTGCAGCCACGCCTCCGTTTTCAGATGGCTCTTGCTGCATCCCAATTCGCATACTATCCATCCGATATAGTATGTGAAAATAGAATTAGTATGTCCCAAATCGTAGTATGTTGAAAAGAGTATGCCAAAAATTCCCAGATGGTTTACTATTTCAAAATTTGAAGTGTAGAAGCGTCCATACTCTAACCGCTAATATTGCCCACAGTACATTGCGCGTTGGACGTGAATTCGATTAGAACTACAAAACAGGATGAAAAAAATGTAAACAAACTACAAACATGATGGATGCGCGAGACCAACCGTCAAGTAGAGGCTTCGGTAAAGATGTTTGTATTGTTGTTAGTTAATATTTAGCCCACTGGAGAATATTTAAATGGCGTGTCTGTTATATTTCATCTGCAACAACAACACTGAACTCATATAAAGACGAGTTTGGACATTAACATCTGAATGCAGAATTATCCAAAGACCTGAGGAGATTTCTCCGCATGAAAGACTCGTCAATGAGAGATTAACCTGCTGCTGCTTCTCCAATAAGGAAGGAAATAAATACAACAGAAACGTGGATGATTGACAGGGCTCTTAACTAAGCAACACAACGATCTGTTAATGAGGAAGTGGTATGTCCCAAAGCCTGCACACTCTTCTTTTACACACTCAAAAGTATATATTTTTCCTTCACAAAAAAATTACATACTTTCAGGGCGTAGTATAAATATGCAAATTGGGACGCAGCACTAGCCATTAGAGTGTTTGAGCTGCTGAAGAAAATGTCAGCATAGACTAAGAGGATTACACATGCTTATTTTTATTACTGTTTTACAGCACCTTGTGTTCTGCGTTCTGATTGGCTGTAGACCAATGTCAATCACTCTCCGTGTCTCCTGTACAGTATAGAATGCGTTCAGCTTGCCAAATGAACATTAATCGTCGAGATGAGGAGCCAAGATGGCATCCGAGGCTTACAGAGGTTTTCGCTGCTAGAATTTAAATTCGTTTTTCACACCCACTGAGCTTATAGACTTTTAATTGATGTGCTTAATAAGGCATTGGTCAACAGTGTAACAAATGTATAATTTAGTAAGTTTCAACCTTTAAAGACAATAATATAAATCGACGATCGAAAGCTAGCCTACATTCACGGGTAGCTGGAAAACTTTCCCTTTGAGTCTTATGATGTAATGGCGGAAAAGAGAAAAGGGAGAATTAAGGACAAAGGGAAATCTTTTTCTGGAAGAGACTGTTCTACTGATCGCGTTGGTAATCAAAAAACGGAAGTAATAGAAGCGCATTCCTACGCTTGCTGTAGTAGTCCAGAGCTAATTAGTCACGTGCGAGTAAACTCTCCTCACACTGGTCAGAGTTTCAGGGTTTATTTTGCAGAGTCCCGCTGGGCTGTCATGCGTCCCTATTTTAATTTATGTCAATGAGCAACAAGACACTATAAGCGAAGAGCTGCGCTTTAATTTTGAATGGTGACACCCACAGACATCGTCACCAAGTATAAATCAGAGGTAAGACTTTGTCTTTGGACTTGTGGGGGAAACCGGAGCACCCGGAGGAAACCCACGCGAACACGGGGAGAACATTTAAACTCCACACAGAAACAGCAACTGACCCAGCCGAGGCTCCAACCAGCGACCTTCTTGCTGTGAGGCGATCGTGCTACCCACTACGCCACTGTGGCACCCATTTATGGTGACAATTACATCCTAAAAAACAGGTTGTTATTACAAAGTTTTAAAGAAGAAATTCTGAATTTCTTTAGGATATACCCAAATGCACTGTTGATTTTAGGTGGTGATTGGAATACTATTAATGATCCTTATTTGGATTGTTTTCCTCCCCGTATCAATAAACAGTCTAGATATACTGATATATGTAATTTATGTGCCCAATTGTCGAGATGAATGGAGACAGAAATATTGATAAGATGGACTTTACTTGGAATAATAAGGATAGATCATTACAATCTAGAATTGATTTTTGGTTAATATCTGAGGAACTTGGTAATCGAGTCCAAGAAACGAATATAGTGCCTTCAGTTTTTAGTGATCATAAAATGATCCATATACAGTTGAAGTCAGAATTATTAGCCCCCCTTTGAATTTTATTCTGTTTTAAATATTTCCCAAATGATGTTTAACAGAGCAAGGAAATGTTCACAGTTTGTCTGATAATATTTTTTCTTTTGGAGAAAGTATTATTTGTTTTATTTCAGCTAGAATAAAAGCAGTTTTAAATTTTTTTAAAATCCATTTTAAGGTCAAAATTGTTATCCCCTTTAAGCTATTTTATTTTCTCTATAGTCTACAGAACAAACCATCATTATACAATAACTTGCCTAATTACCCTAACCTGCTTAGTTAACCTTATGAACCTAGTTACGCCTTTAAATGTCACTTTAAGCTGTATAGAAGTGTCTTGAAGAATATCTAGTCAAATATTATTTACTGCCACCATGGCAAAGATAAAATAATTCCGTTATTAGAAATGAGTTATTAAAACTATTATGATTAGAGATGTGTAGAAAAAAATCTTCTCTCAGTTCAACAGAAATTGGGAAAGAAATGAACAGGGGGGCTAATAATTCAGGGGGGCTAATAATTCTGACTTCGATTGTAGTTGTCAGTCTTGGTGAAACAAGAACTCGAGGATCCAATTTTAACTACTGGAAATTAAACAATTCACTTATTGAAGATAATCAATTTAAGAATAAAGGAGATGCAAGTGTAGCAAGTACGGTTTAGTATGTCGCACTAGTGTGTTTTTTCGATGTGGGCCATTTGATCAGAAGAGCAGGAACGGCTACTGGAGAGAGAAAAACAGCACAGCAGGTGAGTGAACAATCAAACACAGTCAGTTTTTTATCTCAGTAGAGTTTATATAATTAGGAATTTGTTATGTTTGTAGATTTCTATTCAATATGTATAAGTATGTATGTATGTATATATAGGTTCAATTATAAACTATAATAATGAAAAGTAAATGATCTTCTCTTTTTTTCTTTACACAGATGGACGTGAACTCAACATACAGTTTAAACAAAGTTGTAATCAGGACAATCTAAAAGTTTCCAACACTTGTACAAAATAAAAATAAATAAATACCTTGAAAAAATACAACTGTGTTACCTTTCGTATAAAACAAAGTATAGAAAACAATAAATTGTGATAAAAATACTTTGTAGTTTCAAATGTAATTAATAAATAAATAAATAAATGATAAATAAAACCAACTCAACTCAAAATATAGGGTAGAATTCAATATTCACACTTTCAACGCGACAAATCATTACACTGTTCAAGTGAATCGTTTTAGTGTCCAAATGAATCGTTACGCTGTTCAATAGGATCGTTGCACTGTTCAAATGAAGCGTTTTGCTATTCAAAAGATCGTTGCACTGTTCAAAAGAATCGCTTCGCTTTTCAAAAGGTCGTTGCACTGTTCAAAAGAATCGCTTTGCTGTTCAAAAGGTCGTTGGACTGTTCAAAAGAATCGCTTCGCTGTTCAAAAGGTCGTTGCACTGTT
>CAIGQQ010027134.1:8201-19799 GCA_903798035.1 Danio albolineatus | reverse complement strand
AAAGTATTACTACTTGTCTATGAATCACTAAATGGCCTAGGACTGCAATTCATTAAAAATATGCTGACTGAATACAAACCTAACAGCTCCCTCAGATCATAAGGAACAAGTCACGTAGAAATCCCAAGAGTTCAGTAAAAGCAGGGTGAATCCGCCTTCATCTATTACGCCCCTTGCTGCTGAAATCAGCTTCCAGAAATGATCAGATGTGCTCCAACATTAGGCACGTTCAAATCAAGACTGAAAACACATCTGTTTAGCTGTGCCTTTACTGAATGAGCACTGCGCTACCTCCGACAGATCGCACTATTGTGTCTTTCTTTTCTTTTTCATTCCTTTAAAACCTGTTTTAACACATTTTAATCTGTTTTTATCTATTTTCAATTACTATTAATTATTTTAATCATTTTTTTTCTCATAGTTGACTCCTTAATACCCGTTTATGTGTATGAAATGTGCTACGTATATAATAAACTTGTCTTTCATTGCCTATTGAGTATTTTGCATGTTTTGTCTAGCCTAAAAATGCTTTATTAAAACCCCCCAAATCTTAAAATTGACCGGTGTATGAAAACAGTACACTTCCCTGCAGTGTCTGGCTTTTTTAATCAGCAACGTCATGATCATGTGATGAAAAATCACACATACACAAGTGTCCAGGGTCATCTGAGAGCTAGAGAAGCGCAGAAGCGAGTCAACAAACTCTTGCGTTCGCCATATGGAGGATGGATGTCTGAGGCAGCCGAAAACAGGCTGTAAAACGATCAGGAAAGTGATACGAAGTGACCGCAGGTGTCCAGTAGCAGAAGTGTGTGTGTGTGTGTGTCTGTGTGAAAGAGGATCTGAGCATGAGTGCCAGCAGACTCTCACACACACAGAGGAAGCTCAGTCAGTGACTTAGCGCTGTCACCTTCACTGACCTCTGACCTCTCTGACAAACACCTGAACTCTCACTGCTGCTCAGGTATGCACATCTGATGCCTCTTGCACAAACACACACACACACAGACAGACAGACAGACAGACAGACAGACAGACAGACAGACAGACAGACAGTCAGACAGACAAGCAAGCTTACACTTAATCAAACTTGTGCAAGATGTTCTGAAGTATGAGATTCATTACTCAGAATGTGTTTCTCCCTCTCCAAAGCTCTATTCTATTGTTTTTGATGAGCAACTAGCTTTTTTAGATGTGACTATCTATTGAAACCTTCTGTTTATAGAAAGCTTTCATGACAACAGTTTTATTTACCATTATATCATAGCTCATTGTGGCTTTGTCCAGATATCCTGAGTTATATCAGAATCAGAATCACAATTAGTTTTATTGCCAAGTGTGCTCCACACACAAGGAATTTGCTTTGGCTACAGAAGCTTCCAGTGTACATAAAGTGACAAGTGACAACACAGAATAAATATGAAAAAAAGACGATAGACATTAAACAGAGATGCAGTCAGGCCAAAAAGATCTGGATGTTAAAATGCATGTATAGATTTGTTATAAATATACAGGTTATAAGGTGCTGTGTACAAATGCGTAAGAAGTATTGCATTGTATATTGTTATAAGGTGCTGTGTACAAATGCATAAGGAGAAGTATTGCATTGTATATTGTTATAAGGTGCTGTGTACAAGTGCGTATGAGAAAGTATTGCACGTTTATTGTAAATTATGTTGAAATTATTAATAATGTTCAATTCCTTAGAGAGTTTATTGTTATCGTTTCGCTTTACAAGACACCAGGAGCTACTTGCTTTGGACTCATTTGTATGCTTATTTTGTTATTTGTATTTTTAATCAGAACAACCATCACCATTCTACTGAAGAAAAAAAATGTCCTGCTGTATGTGTTGGATGACCTGTGGGTGAGTGAACATACTGGAATTTTTGAATTTAATATGTTAAAATGTTAATAGTCACAATAAAACATTAAAAAAATGATATGATAAAATCATTTTGCTCTATGTCTTCATTTGTATTTTATGTAAATCACCCCCCCCCCCCCACCCCCCAACCCCCAACCCCCTCCCCCCACTAATCTCCCGGAATTTCAAAACCAAATGTTGGCAGGTACTGTATGGATGCAGTGTAACAATTTACCGAACAGATCCACCCCTTTTGAGACTTATTATTATAAAAGCCCTCGTGGCGCTGAACATTTGGGTAAAACCCTTTCAAAACATGGTTTAACAAAGAGCTCAAAACAGTGTAAAACTACATAATTGCTTCAACAAATGCGGTTTTGTGACATTTTTGCTTTTATTAACCCTATTGTTGAAGTTCAGCGGTTAGATTTAGCGTAAATGATGCATGTGACAAACAACGCCCTCTTGTGAAAGTGCCATACGCATTTCAGGATTTACAGAAACGTGTGAATGCAAACCTAACAGCTCCCTCAGATCATAAGGAACAAGTCATGTAAAAATCCTAAGAGTTCAGTCAAAGCAGGGTGAATCCGCCTTCATCTATTACGCCCCCCGCTGCTGGAATCAGCTTCCAGAAATGATCAGATGTGCTCCAACTTTAGGCATGTTTTAATCAAGACTGAAAACACATCTGTTTGGCTGCCTTTACTGAATGAGCACTGCACTACCTCCGACAGATTGCACTATTGTGTCTTTCTTTTCTTTTTCATTCCTTTCATCCCATTTAAATCTGTTTTTATCTATTTTCAATTACTTTGCATATAATAAAAATGACAAAAAAAATTCATTTCCAAAGTGTCTGGGTTAATTTGATCTATTTTTTGTGATATCTGTGAAAGGAATCTTGCTGATAATGTAATAGTCTGTACATGAAACCTTTTAAAAATGCTCTTACACATTAGAATCTAACACATTTTTGTTAACAGACTTAAATAATATGTTTTTAAACCAATTTTATGTTGCCAATTTCTAGGTTTAACTTTAATTCTTAGTTGTTGCTTTATATTATTATTATTATTATTATTATTATTATTATTATTTATTTATTTTAATTGAGGTTACACTTTTCTATTGAATATTTAAATAGTTTTTAAGTCATTGTGTACAAAAGAGCGAGAGCGAGGGGAAATACGGAGAAACAAAGAGGGAAAAAGCACAAAAAAATCCAAACTCCCACGAACCGTAACATCATAGTTGGTAGCTTATTATAACCTGATTTTTCTGTAGAACTTTGCAATTTTACCTAAAAATGTAAAGTGCTTTACAAACAAAATGTATCATTAATATTACACTTTACAATAAAGTTGCATTAGTTAATGTATATACTAACATAAACTAATAACGAACAGTATATTTACAGCATTCATTAATCATAATTCAGGATTTATTAATGCACTACTGGGTCTGCAGGATATTGGAAAAATCTAATATTTCGATGTTTTAGTTTTTTTGCTGACAAATATTGCGATATGAATGCAGTTTCACATGAGTTTGAATAGCACTAGGTTTCCTGAGGAGTCCAACAGTATCCAGGTACATAAATTTAATAATCACATTGCAAAAATGCTATTCATACTTTGCTTTGTCTCATTTCTAGTCCAAATATGAAAAAAGTATTAGAGCAAGTAATAATATTGCTTTGTTTTCATCTTCAGAAGAAATAGGTCAAAATTAAGAAATTTTCCTCAAAACAAGCTAAATTTTCTGGCAGTGGGATAATACAATCTGTCAGTGGGGCAAAATAATCTTGTTTTCGGCTTGAAATGTAGATATTTTATCTATATTATTAAAAAAAAGATTTGGCAAGTATTGCAAATATACTTGCAGTATATTTACTAAATATTAATGTAAGAAATGTAAGAAAACATTATTCACATACTGAATATAAATCAATTAAATCTAGCTAATTCAGCAGGTTGGCACATAGAACTGCAGAAATAATGGTGTTTCCTTGGTTACCGCAGTAAACAAAGCAGCATGATGCCAAATCTACTGGGATTTCATTGATTTCATAAACTACACAGCATCCTGATATTAGCAGATTTAATTCAGGCAAACTTTAGCGTATAATTGCATAATCAAAAATGATATAAAAATATTTAAGTCTTAAACGCTATTTTGCAAGGAATTAAATTTTAAGTGGCCTTAAATTTCTCTACATTGATTTATCAACTTTTAATACTTTTTAAGACCCCACGGACACCCTGTTATTATAAATAAGTGTTCCAGTTGTAATGTAAATTAATTTGAAGTCAAGTCAAACTTTATGGTATCACTTTATTTTGATGGTCCCTATAATGCATTTTGTTGAATTTAAGTTATATTGCATCTACACGCCAGCTAATTCTTAATAGATTATAAGTAGACTGTTAGGTTGGAGTTAGGGTTAGGGTTAGTGTAAATTGTCATGTACTTGCTAAGTTTCTTATAGTCAGTTAAATGTCTGTTGAAGGAGCAGTATCTGCAAATATTAAGCAGACAGTCGACTAATAATTAAATGAGATTTAACTGGCAATAGGGACCGTCAAAAAGTCTTTCCAACTTGATTTACAAAGCACTTTAAAAAACACAGAAGTGTGCCAAAGTGCTGTACAGAAATATACAACAAAACAAGCATAATAGTATATAAAAGACATAAAATATAAGGTAAAATATAGCTTAACTACCTAAAAAGGCATGTGAATTAAAATGACCAGTTAGCTAAACTAGGTGTCAAAGGCCAATAAAAAAAAAATGAAAAAAAGAAAAGAGTTTTAAGAGCTGATTTAAATGAAAACAAAGAACAGGCCTGTCTAATGGGCTTACTATACAGCCATAGGGTTAGAATGCAGGCTAGGATTATAGTTAGTTGCATGCAATAATGCATAATTAGTTGTGAAAACTAGTAAGCACATTAAACATGTCTAACACCTTAAAATAAAGTGTTCCCTTATATGATGCTCATTAATCATACAGTATTACACAAATAATTAGACATCGGCAGTTAAAATCTATTAGCAAAAAGAAAATTAATTGACTTTTTCTTACTCTCTGAATCAAACATAGTGCAATTATAATTTCTAGCATAAAAAAAACATATTTAGAACAAAAGAGCAAACCCAAATAATAAAATAAATAAAATAAAATAAAATAAAGAAAAAAAAAAATAAAGTAAAAATAAAATAAATAAAATAAAATAAAAGGTATATATTGCCATTTCTTTACAGCACAACAACACTGATCATGGGAAAAGTGCTTTATGAATAAAACATTATTATTAATAAACTACAATACAAGATTTAACACAAATTTAACTAAAAACAACCTGTACTTTTAGTTATCTAATCTATTTCTTTGGTGGACTTTTATGATTTGAACGTGGCACAAGTCGCTCTGACATTACCCTTTAACCTGCTTGACTATCAGGTTACATTATTCATCCTTGAGCACAGATAACTTGTTGGTTTAGTGGAAAAAAGGAAATCGGCTAAAGTTCATTTGGACGAAGAGAAAGAGAGAGATGTAGTGTTAGCCTTGAGATAAACACATTTAAGGCTAGTTTCTCATCTAAATGACTTCAGGTCAGCTTTGAGGAGAGAATCAGACAACAGGCTAGACTTACAGTACAGACGGATCTAATAAATTGACTTCAGTCATTAGTCACTGTAATAAAACTGTAAATTATAATGAGAAAACATAAAGAGATGGCTCTGGAAAAAAAAGCTGCTGTGGAGTGAAACTCTTCAGGACAAAGATGAATAATAAACAGAGAGAAAACAGGTGTTAATGGTGTTAAATGTGCTATGAAAATAACGTTTTTTAGAAGTTAGTATCAGCATTGTTAGTTTTTAAGATATCTATAAGCTAGTGTGCTCCAAAACACTGAAAAAATTTGCGTTCAGAAAATATGAAACTGATATAAACATGTAAAGCTTGTAGTTTGACACTTTCGCCTAAATGGATCAAAGATTTTTTTTTCCATGTCACCTCATACTTCAGTTTCTCATCAAATCTTTTAACCAATGAAATGCTCTCTACTATATGACATGCCCCGCCCCCTTCAACACGTTTTTTTTTATTATTTGGTTGTCATCATGTGCTTGAGCTCAACCACTCTCACTGGCAGAGCAGTGATAAAAACAAAAACGCTATTGGCTGTTTTTAAAATAGGGAAGGAGCTACACTATGTGCCACCCTGTCTTTTTGTTTTGGTTAAAATTAAGTCCAAACATCCTATAAAATTTTACATTTCAAAGCACTTCATGGGAGCTTTAATGATACAAAACAATCATTAAAAGAATTATTAAAACACATGAACATTCTTTTGAGAATATTTTAGCATGTTTTCCTTCACAATTGTAAAAAAAAAAAACTTCATTAATGCCTTTTTTTGATACTTTCTCAATTTTTGAATTTATATTATTTTATATTTTTACATTTAATCCATTTGTGCTTCATCTCCGGACATTAGGCAGGCTATTATTATACTTTCTCTTTGTTAGTACTTATATAAACCAATGTCTTGGTTAATGGTTTATTAATAGAAAGAACTGTACATTAAAATAACATGGTACCAGTAGGCGCCAGTGGTGTAGTGGTTAGTGTCGACACATGCATTCCGGTGCTCACGGCGACCAAAGTTCGATTCCGCATTGCGGTCCTATGCCGATCCTTCCCCTCTCTCTGCTCCCCATGCTTTCTTGTCAATTCTATCTACTGTCCTATCTAATAAAGATGAAAACCCTGAAAAATAATTATAAAAAAATAACCAAATAAACCAAATAAATGACTATTTCATACTTCAAAAACAAACCAAATCTTCTTTCAGCAAGTAAACTGCAAGTGCAGAACAAAGATGTGATCTATTTTAAAGTCAGAAGAGCTTAAATCTGAAATTGATAACATTTCTTAATATTGAAAACAGGATGTAGAAACATTAGTGCTAAATTCTTCATCCTTCTAAAATTTGACAAGTAATGGCTAAACTGTAAGACTGCCAACGCGGTCACCATCAGCCCTGAACTGCATTAGTTATGGATGGGCAGATATTTATATTGATCGTACAGCTGGAGGTGCACAATGCATTGTACCTACGCTTGAAACTGGATATTTATAAGCCATGCATGCAGCGTCTGTTCAGACAGACCATGACAAGAGAAAAATCAAAAGAGAAAGCTTTCTTTTTGGAAACAAGAACAGAGGTCAAACCAGATATATACCTACAGTAATTCTAACGAACATAAAAGGCAGAGTATAAAATTACATGAGAACTTTTTAAAAATGAATTTATTCTAGGGCTGCGCAGTATTGGAAAAAACAAACATTGTGATTTTTTAAAATGTTCTGCGATTTATATTGCAATTTTGATTTTGTAAGGGAGTGCATAAAATATAATCATCAAATTACAAGCAGAGATAAATAAAGTAGAGCACATATACAAATAAAGCAGTCTAATAGTACACAGGTACAGAAATAAAACAATATGCACAATAAAGCTGTATATTCTTCATTTTGTAAATAATTAAATACAATGAATCTTTGTTAAAGCTACAAACGTAATAACTCCTTGTGGCCAAATGCTGTAAACTAATATTAATATTTTAAGTTTCTAAAAGCACATTTTAATGTTTATTGGCTACACATCTGGGTCATAAATACGGCACACAGAATAACGCTGCTAATGAAAAAATAAATACAATTTAAGCTCATTATAAATTAGCTTATATATATATTTATATATTTCCCAGAGATGGGTTACAGCTGGAAGGGCATCCGCTGTGTAAAACATATGCTGGATAAGTTGGCGGTTCTGTGGCGACCCCAAATTAATAAAGGGACTAAGCCGAAAAGAAAATGAATTAGTGAATGAATGAATATATTTATATATTTGTTAAAACGCGATTCTCCTTAGATAATCTCTTTATGCTTGCAGGACGTTGTCACTGCCGGAGGGAATAACTTTATGAATAGTCTACTTATAATTGCTTATTATTATTATTATTATTATTAGTAGTAGTAGTAGTAGTAGTAGTAGTAGTGGTTGTAGTAGTAGTAGTAGTAGTATTACTATTATTAAAACTGGTAACTGTTGCACATATACAGTGTAGAAAATGCTAATAAATTAAACCGCTGCAGCCATTTTAAACTTTCATTTTACAAAAGCCTATATCTGAAAAAAAATAATAATAATTTCTAAACAATAAACAACGGAGTTTTGAAAATATTTTTATAAAGTATTTGGATACGATGATATTAATCAAATCGTGCAAACAGGGCATTTTTTGGATGATTGAAAGCAGAAACGATACCTGTCATCCAGTCCTGCGCATGCTTTATAAACGGATTTGGAAAAATAGCAAACTTGTTTTGTATGTCCTCAAACAAGTTTATGTTTTATATGATGAGAAAAATGTAAAACTGAAATTTTATTATAGCTGCTGAGCGCAACGAAATACAGCTATAACAATTTTGGTATATACAAATTAATTAACCCGTTTCAAGCCATTTTCAACTTTCATTTTACAAAAACCTCTCTGATGTTTCAATAATGCATAATAATATTACCACCATATTAAAGACACAGCAGCCAGTAAGGTTGCCGAGAGTTTTTGTCAAAAATATTTATAGATATTATTTTAAAAAATGAATAATATCAATACGGGCGACGCCTTGGCACAGTGGGTAGCGCTGTCGCCTTAAGGCTGATTTATACTCGACGCGTAATAAAAGAAATAAATCGTGGCGGCTGAGGAGATCCCCCCATTGTGTAAAGCGCTTTGAGTGCCAAGAAAAGCGCTATATAAACGTAAGGAATTATTATTAGGCTATTATTATTATTATTATTATTATTATTATAGCCGGCCTATTTCGGTTTACCCGGGTTACGGGACAAACTGTTTTTTTTTTTGTTTTGTCTCTCATATAAAATATCTACTATAAGACAGAAAATATTACTCTACACACTGAATTGTAAATAAATCATATGAATATTTTCATATTAGTCAGTAATATTACTGAAATTAATTAAAAACAGAAAAAAATATACATTTACACATATTTGCACCAGTAAATAAACAGAAGCCGAAAAGAAAATGAATGAATGAATTACTCAAGATAACCGCATAATATGCAACATCCTTAAATATAGCATAAAGAGATTATCTAAGGAGAATCGCGTTTTAACAAATATATAAATATATTTATTCATTCACTCATTCATTTTCTTTTTGGCTTAGTCCCTTTATTAATTTGGGGTCGCCACAGAACCGCCAACTTATCCAGCATAGCCTATGTTTTACACAGCGGATGCCCTTCCAGCTGTAACCCATCTCTGGGAAATAAAAAAAAAATATATAAGCTAATTTATAATGAGCTTAAATTGTATATATAGTTTTTCATTAGCGGCGTTATTCTGTGTGCCGTATTTATGACCCAGATGTGTAACCAATGAACATTAAAATGTGCTTTTAGAAACTTAAAATATTAATATTTAATATTGGCTATGTTTAGGATATGGGATAGAATAGCATACAGTGTAAAAAAAAAACATTTTGTCCCGTAGACCGAAGCCGAAATAGGCCGGCTATAAGATTTTTTTTTTCATAGTGATATGCAGACCAGGATGTCGCTGCATTGTAAATTATATTTTCCACACTATAGGCTAGCCCAGGGCTATTCAATTGGCGGCCCGCGGGCCAAACCCGGCCCCCAAGACCATTTTTTCTGGCCCTCCAATTAGTTTGAACAAGACATCAGAAATAAATTTAGTTCATTCGAAAACAGCCGCTATAGTTATGAAGTGACGTGCGCCTGTTCAATACAGCACGAGCTGCAGTTGAAGGCTGCGCAGAGCGTGAGTCACCTGACGTTAGGTGAGTGAGCTGGCAGCCGAAAACATTTGGATATTTTTGTAAAAAAAGCCTTTTGTACAATGCACTGATATCGTTGTTAGGGATGCAACGATTCGCCGATTTCACTGCGCTTTTATTCGTCACGGTTAATTATTCGTAAAGGCTTCTCAATTGCGAGTTTCTGTTGCACAGAACGAAACTGCTGCAATTAAACAGTTATGCCACCTGTGCGCTAGTTTAAAGTCACGAGCTTGTACGCCGATGCCAATGCAAGCACACTGGATTAACTATAGCGGCGGGCCGTTCCACTATCACGTCCTTTCCGCGCGCATGTTTATTATTTCTAGAATACGCCAATGTGTGTGCGCAAGCGGAACAGCGCGAAATACATTCAAAATACAACATATTAACATTTTAATGTAGAAAAAGCCAACGTGGGTGTCTTAAAGAGCAAAAATGCAACATGCGTCCTCACTCATATTGCAAGTCGTACCTCTCCGGCTCTTCGTTTGGGATGCTCTTCATGAACCGGCCCCCATGACAAACTAATTGAATAGCCCTGGGCTAGCCTATGCCGTGCAACAAATAATAATTTTTGCTTTTGAACTAGATATCAGTATTAGTTCATTCCAGAAGTTGAAACATAAGAAGGCCTGTAATGTAGGTCTGTTTGTGTCTCCATGTATGTCTGTTTGTGTCTCCATGTATGTCTGTTTGTGTCTCCATGTTTGTGAAAAATACCAGAGACATTCCCCTTCCCCCAACTCAAACCAAATGTTTGGGCCATTAATGACGCAGCCTGTCTGCGATGTTAATGAGGCATTGCGGTTTAACAACAACAAAAAACACTGAGCCGTTTACACTAATACGTTTTAGCTTTAAACGAAACATGACTAGTATAAAGATGGCGTGCCGACTAGTTTTCCATATCAAACATTCATACACTATACGAACAATTTAGCCAACCCAATTCACCTAGGCTATACCACGTCTTTGGACTTGTGGAGGAAACCAGAGCACCCGGAGGAAACCCACGCGAACACGGGAAGAACATGCGAACAGAAATGCCAACTGACCCAGCCGAGGCTCGAACCAGCGACCTTCTTGCTGTGAGGCGAACGTGCTACTCACTACGCCACCGTTACGCCCCTTTATCACTATATAACCTTTACACTATATTAAAGACACAGCTGCCAGTAAAGGTTGTCGAGTATTTTTGTCAGGTTTAAAAGGTGTGTTTGTGTGTTAACACGGCCGTGTTTGATGTCTGTATGTGAGAGAGACTGGGCGAAATAGCGCTCTTCACAGCTCTGTTGATGCCGCGAGCGGCCGGGTTTCTTTCTTTATTTTGGAGATAACACAAAATATGAATACAACAGAAAGACATAAATCTTTACTAATTACGTGTCCACTTTTGTAGGCTCAACACAATAGTGTCATAGCCTATAAACAGCCTATGAAAATCATTAAATGATCTATAAAAAGAAGAATAAATATCGGATATAAAATCACACTAAATAAATAAATAAAACAAACAAAAAACAAACCAAAGCTAAAACAATGTTGGTATATACTATACAAATTAATTAAACCGTTTCAATCCATTTTAAACTTCCATTTTACAAAAGCCTGTCTGAAAAAAAGATCTGAGATATTTTCTAAAAACAATAAACAATGGAGGAGTTTAGAAATATTATTTATAAAGCATTTGGATATACAATTATATGAATCAAATCGTGCAAACAGAGCATTTCATGGGTGAGTGAAACCAGAAACTATGCCTTCTTATCTAGCAATTATTATTATTATTATTATTATTATTATTATTATTATTATTATTAT
>CAIGQQ010027133.1:12812-28030 GCA_903798035.1 Danio albolineatus | reverse complement strand
CAACAACAACAACAAAAATAAACTAAAGTTGTTTCTTAACTCTTAAAACGTAGTTTAGAACTGTTTTAAAAAATAAACTAAAGTTGTTTCTTAACGCTTAAAACGTAATGAAGAACTGTTTTAAAAAATAAACTAAAGTTGTTTCTTAACTCTTAAAACGTAATGAAGAACTGTTAGTCGATTAGTTTTTTTAAAAAGCAAAACAAAGGATAGCTTTTACAAGTAAAATGTTTTTAAATGCTAGTATATGTTGAAGAAAAAAGTTTTAGTTGATCTTACGGAATCCTCCGGACTTAGATCCTTACTGTTCAGTGGTCGAGAAAGAATGAGCACAAACTGAATCTAAGACAACGCCCCCACAACCCCCGCCTCTATTCCACCCACAAGATTGAGTGGAGAGTAAAAAAGTGTGACCGTTCTCTCCTCAAGTCAGAAACTGAATGAGGGAAACTTGGGCAGTGAGGAGACACACATAACCCCGCCTCCAACCCCACCCTCCTACTCAGTTAACCAATCCTGAAGATGTATAGCGGAGGGTGGTTCTTCGTAATAGTTGTGCGGTGTTTTTGAAAAGTATAAATACATACATGATTGCTCTGCTTAAAATACGAAATATACACATTTGAAAGAAAATATCCTGCTACGATGGGATCACCACCACCAATGCATACTCCTAAAGAAACGAAAAGACTGATGTGTAATTCACCTACAAGAGGGCGTGTGGAAATGAATGGACCACCACTTTGGGCACCGAAGAAAAAAGAAGGAGTTTGTTTGACAACATTTCTCCATGATTATAGAGACGTTGTTACACGTGATTTTCATATGTCTGGAGACCGTGTCGTCAGATACAAGTTTGACAAAACGAGGCGGGTGGTGAGGTTATACACAGCGGATGTTGAAGACGATTTTACATGGGAGACACCCACGCTGCTTTTTACAGAAAAAGATTGGAGATTATTTTATTGCAACGTGTGGAGCGACCTCAAAGAATGCTGTGATCGACCGCTTTATATTGCTGAATGGAATTCCGATTATCCAAACGGTCGATATCGTGTGGTTGGAGATCACAATAAAAAGCTACCCGATGACTGGGTATACTTTTTTTACTGCGAAGATCACACAAGGCTCCAATGTTATGTATGGCCTATTCCGGAAACGGAACACAATCTACATTATAAACTCAGATTCCTGTTTCAGTGGAAAGATGCTCACATGATGGACAGTATTTTTTCATGTATTAACAAAATGTTTAAATGGTGTGAAAAGTATGACAGATACAATTCTGTAAGGAAGCAGTTGTTTAAACCTAACGAGAAAGACCCCACCCTCCCTAAATTCAAAGTAACTCCGCCCACATATTACAGCCATTAAAAGAAGTGAGCTAACACCCCTGCTGACATTCAAACAAAACGATACGGACCATCAAGGATGTCTCAAGAATTTATATCTGCCTGCTGCTACAGCAACACACCAGAAACAGCACCTGCAATGCCTGATGACAACGCTACCCCGCAGGCGTTATCCATACAAGTTTTTGACAAAGCCTGGTTGTCAAAATTCTGCATTGATCTCGGTTATCACAACCTATCATTCCTCGCAAACTACATACCACCTGACACCACCGCTGACAGCTCTGACGCTGTAGATGGCTGCATTGGAGTGACAGGACACAAGGTCATCAAAGCTGTGGTCACCGTGATTCTGGAACACTTGATAGATAAAAAGTTAAAGAAGGAATGTTATGGATGTGAGGTTGATCACCCGAGTCAGACGCAACACTCGTGCCTTTTTGAAGCCCCGGCTTATTACTTTTTTAGGATGCTTCGAGGAGCTGACCCGTAAACTACTCAAGCCTGAACTAAAACTGATTCTGTCCCGCACGCTGAAAACTTTTGACATCACACCACACCTGCAAAAGATCCAGGGCGTTGTTGAGACTGTTCTGTGTGAACTCAGAAACGAGATCTACATTGTCCAAACTCTTTCTGCACTCCGAGAAAAGCTGGTAGATGAAACCTGTGAGCAGGCCATTTATGACGCTGTCGACAGCTGGAAGAACAGTCATCCTGAAACCACCGACTAAGCCTGAACATGGGAAACCTCTGCAGTCTACACTTTCTGGTAGAATGTATTTTTAAACAACGTATTAAATCTGAAATGACTGATTTATTGCATAAGATTGTTGATGATGAATATTAAATCGATAACAAACGTTTAACAAAATTAAAGATTCAAATGTCTGTTGCAAGAAGTTTGTCAAATGAATGGGGTGTTATAATAAATATGTGTATTACTGACAGTTGTGCACCCAATGTATTTCTGAAAAATATTCTGGAATTAATGCCTGAATGTAAGGAAAACCTTAAAATAGGTAATATTTTATGTCTATGTACTTATGTAACAGATGTATGTACAACACTTTTATTAAGAAATGAAACCAGTGATGTTTATAAAATTATTGACACACTTGTTGAATATGTGATTGAAAAAAATTTTGTCATGTGTGTGAAATTTCTCAATTATCTAGATGATCTGTAACACTTTAAATTTTTCTATACATGTATTTTAACATATGTATGCATTAAGATTTTGAAAATAAAAATCCTGTTTCATCTTAATCTTCGAGTCATTATTTTGTGGTCATCGTAGAGAAATCATGTCTCATGATCTCATGAAAAAAGTTTACTACAACCCTTCACACCAAGGATCGTTGGGTGGTAAAAAACGTTTACAAAGTGGTGTACAAGAAGAATACGGGGTTAAAATAAAAGATTAGGAAGTGGAAGAATGGTTAGCTTCTCAAGATGCATATACTTTGCATAGAACAGCCCCCGTCAAGTACAAACGAAATAGAGTAGTTGTGTATGGAAAAGATGTACAATTTCAACTAGATTTGGTTGATATGACCGCTTATTGTAAAGAAAATGATAATATCAAATTTTTATTGACTTGTATAGATGTATTCGGAAAATATGCATGGTGTCGCATGTTAAAAAACAAAAGTGGTGTTGAAGTGACAAAAGCTTTCCAATCTATTCTCAAAGAAGGACGCGTCCCTCAGAAAGTACAAACCGATCAAGGAAAATAATTTTTTAACAAACATTTTCAAGAGTTGATTAAAAAATACAACATACATCATTTTTTCACTGCCAGTGATCTAAAAGCCAGCGTGGTTGAGCGTTTTAATAGAACGCTCAAAACACGTATGTGGAGATATTTAACAGCGGTGAATTCAAAACGTTACTGCGACATTCTTCAAGATCTCATAGACGGCTACAACAACAGCTATCATTAGAGTATTAAAATGAAACCTGTGGATGTGAATAAAGAAAACGAAACGCTGGTGTTTCACAACTTGTACGGTGACATGCGAAAAACTACACCTGTATTTAAATATAAAGTTGGGGATGTTGTCAGAGTTTCTAAAGTAAGAAATGTATTTTCTAAGGGGTATGAACAGAATTATACTGAAGAGTTTTTCACTATAGCAAAGTGTATACCTCGTCAACCACCTGTTTACAGATTAAAAGACTATGACGGGGAAATTATTGACGGGTGTTTTTATGAACAAGAATTACAAAAAATAACTGTGGATAAAGATAAAGCATTTAAGATAGAACAAATTTTGGATAAGAAAAAAACTAAAAAAGGTGTATTTTACTTGGTCCGATGGAAAGGTTGGGATGACAAGTTTTCTTCGTGGATCCCTGAACGTGACGTGGTGGATTTACAGAAGCCATAAAGATATGGATAACCTACACTTCACGTCATTTTATGAAAACCTAACCATGGCAGAGGCTGGATTTTACATCACACTACCCTGCAATGCATCGAGTCATATATATCCTGAAAACAAAATTTCTAATTACAGAACCAGATTGGCGAAAACTATAGATCTAAAAGGTGTGTGGGAGGTTGGTTTGATTGAGATAGATTATCCTTATAGTTGGTATAATTTTAACGACGAAGAGGCTTCATTCATCATCCATATGAGTAAAGACGTTCTACAGACGGATGAGCGATATTTTAACGATGGGGTTAATATTATTATTGATGATAAAAACATATGGAAGCTATGTAAAACATTAAAGTGTGGATATTATGAGGATGTGTTATTTCTGATTAGAGAAATAAATTCAACTCTACCACCGCGCGTCACTCTTGGATATGATCATGTTAAAAATAAAATATTTCTAAAAGCCCCACCTAAGACTTCGTTAACATTTTATGGGAAACTGGCTATCATTTTGGGGTTAAAACCAGGACTATCTATAGATACCCTAAAGCCAAAAGATTATCGGGGCGACGGAGGACCCATAGTGACGTACGCACCTCATCAAAGCGATATCAAAGCGGGATGTTATTCATTTTATATATATTCTGATGTAATAGAATTTCAATCAGTCGGTGATTCGTACGTCCCACTGTTAAGTTGTGTCCACATACAGGGTGAACATAATCAGATCATTAATGTTCGATACGAAAAGCCTCACTATGTACCTGTAAATAAATCACATATTACAGAAATAGCGATCGAGGTCAAAGACGATCACGGTAAAGTTGTGGTAAAACTTCACTTTAGACCCGTAAAACAGTCTTTATTTTAAAAATGACACATTTTACGTCATACAATATGGACCCCGGACGTTACGTTTCATACTACCAGAATCAGGCCGGAAATGGAATGCCGGGATATGCTGGAGGCCCGGTCATGTATGGGGCTGGTCTTGGAGGTATGTTTAGAAGTTTGTTCAGGGCGGCACTACCGCTGTTAAAAAGAGGTTTCAGTATAGCTAAACCTCATCTAAAAACAGCAGCAAAAAATATAGTCAGTGATGTTGTGACTACAGCGCTGACCAAATCATACACCGATAACAACAACAATAATGGTCAAAATGGCAACGGTCTGATGGTGATGACAAACAGAAAACGTAAACCACCAGGGGTCAGGAGAAGACGATGTGGGAGTGGTTCCCCCGTTAAAAAGGCAAGACGCACGAGTAAAAAACATTCATTTGCTAAACGCAAGCAAAGGAGACGTGTGAAACGTGTAAAGAAATCCTATACCCGTACAAGACCACTTAATACTATTTTCTAAACTATGGCTCTGCTTCATAATATGTCGGAAGAATGTGTTAAGTCTGAACTAGATTTGTTTACAATCCCCTTCACACAAACGTCCATAGAAAAAAATAATTATGTGGAAATCCTCCCGCTCTCTGCAATAACAGATACTTCACCTATAGAGTTTTTTATAGCCGGTACAGGTAAAGATTACATTGATCTGAATAATACGCTGTTACACACACGCGTTAAAATTGTAAACGCTGACGGTACCGACATCGCAGACGGTGCACCTGTCGGACTGATAAACTACCCAGGAGCTACAATATTCTCACAGGTGGACGTGTCTTTAGGCGATCGCTTAATCTCACAAAGTTCCTCAACGTATGGATATCGCTGTATAATAGAAACGTTGATGAATTATGGAAGGGATACCCTGGAATCAATTTTCTCTGCAGGACTTTTTTACAAAGACACGGCAGGACATATGGATGAAACGGATCCTGGTGGTGAAAACGTAGGGTTCAGGAAGCGTGCCGCATTCAGCACTGGTGGAAATGTTGTTCACTTACTAGCACCAATTCACAGTGACATCTTCTTTCAAGAAAAACTTATGTTGAACGGTATAGATATAAAAATACGTATGATGAGAGCTAAAGATGAATTCTGTCTGATGAAATCTGGTGCGCCGATTTATAAACTACAGATTTTATCAGCATCACTTTTTGTGAAAAAAGTAACAGTAGCACCTGCAGTTCGGATGGGTCATGCACAAGCACTCCTTTCAACAACAGCTAAATACCCTATAGATCGAGTGTGTTTAAAAAACTTCTCGATACCTGCAGGAGCACGAGTTTCTAATCACGAGAATCTTTTTCTTGGAACACTACCGAAATCTATTATTTTAGCAATGACAGAGAACTCTGCCTTTTCGGGTGCGTATGATAAAAACCCATTCGCATTTAAACATTTTAATCTGGAATATTTATCTATCTATCAAGATGGATTAGCATTACCCTGTAAACCCCTTCAACCGGAGTACGAGAACGGAGCTGCTGTGAGAGAATTTTACCAACTCGTTTTATCTACTGGAAGACACCTTAAAAATCAAGCTCTGGCAATAGACCGAGAAGATTTCCTTAACGGGTATACATTGTATGCGTTTAATCTCACGCCGGACGAGGAATGTGGTCAGCACGTATCTCTAATTAAATCAGGAAACATCAGACTCGAAGCCCGTTTCAGACAACCGCTCACAAACACAATAAACTTGATCGTGTATGCTATATTTGACAGTGTTATTGAAATTTCAAACAGGAGACAGGTGTTAGTAGATTACTACTAACCTACGTGATTACACCTACTACCGAGTAAAAAATGAATACGATTCAACTGACTAACATTATGGATAAAATATCTTGCGGTACCCATTTTTTGGGGGCGCTACCTTGTGATCATCTCCCCAAAAGTATATTAAAAGATCTTCCAGCCACGGTTATAATTAATACAGATCCTTCAAATATGCCCGGGGAACACTGGTTAGCTATCTACATAAGTCAGGAGGGTGAAGGTTGTTTTTTTGACAGTTTTGGAAACAGTCCGGATAGCATACGTTTCCCGACCTCAATCCGAAACTTTCTAAAAACAAATTCTGTTCGTATAACCTACTCTAACAAACAGATTCAAGATTTTACATCTGACACCTGTGGTCAGCATTGTGTGTTTTTTCTGTATCATATGTCAAAGGGTTATAATTATGAAGAGATTATTAATATGTATCATGATAACCTAATGAAAAATGATAAGATGGTTGATCATTTTGTGAGAAAACTGAAACCAAGAACCTGTAACAGTAACACATTTAAATGTATTCAATGTGTTCAAACTGGTAAAATGTTTTTGTCTTATTCTTAAATGTATACATGTATGTATGTGTGATGAAAAAATAAGAATGTTTACTTTATATTATCTCATATATATCGTCTGTGTCAATTTTTCGCATGAATAAATAAAGAAAACACAAACAACAAATAACAGTTTCTATCTTTTTATTAACATGAAAAACAATAATCAACAACATACACATTCATAGTTCACAATCATCATTTAAAAGATAACCAAGCACTGGTGTCATTTCCTGCATCAGAGTCTGGTGTAGTCCTGTGGGATCTCTTGTGTCTTTTAGATCTTTTAGATAAGTTTGATGGTGGTGTTGCAACATCAATGTCTGTGAAAGTTTTTCTTTTATGAGATTCTATTATTATCCCTCTAACATATGGGTTGGATATAGTCGAGTAAGGTATATTTAATGCAACAAAACCATCGAGAAATTCATTCCATCCAACAGGTCTGTGGTCATGGCGAATGATTTTAAGACCCGTTATACATCTGAACAGATCTAACATATGGGATCCGGGGATAACACGTCCTTTATAAATAAATTCACCAGATTCATTCCAAGACGTTAAATGTTTAGCGTTGGACATTTTATTCAAAATGTATTTTATATTTTTAAAACTCTTCTGCGGTACGTTGTTTAACACCTCATTCGTGATTTCATCCTCACCGTCATCAGGACTCTGAACAGGTGTATGAGCAGGTGTTTTTACATCAACGGGTGGATTTTCTTGATGCGGTAAAGTTAAAGTTATACTTGCGTTATCCATATCACCTTTTTTAACCATGATTAAAAATCTTTGCAAAATGTTAGAGTAGAGTTTAGCTTTTTCATGTATATCCAGATCAGATCTTTGTAATATCTTTCTTATAGCTATGTCTAAATCATTCTCAACAACCTGCTGAATACTTTCACGCGTTCCTCCGTTTCGTATTTTATCAAGTTGGTTTTGTGGAATTAGGAACATCTTTTCTGCATACTCCATTTTCTCAGGACTGTCTTGATGTTATCAAACTTGTAATGAACGGAATCGCCACACTTAATAGGGGTAGTAGAAAACCTCCTCGCTGGTTTAAAATACGTCTTTTCTTCTTGACGTTGATTTTTTGATCGGCAGTAATTTTTATCTCCTTTTTTCTCCTTTTGAGTTTTTGATGTTGGTTAGCTGTTAAAGGTATAGTACCATGCAGTACGTTTAAAGCAACTTCGCAAAGCGTCAATATGAGTTCATCGGAGGATTATTGTAAAATAGCGCGTCGCTGCTTCGGTGTTGCTTTATATAATAGCTTTAAAAGAGGTAAATTTCTGCAAAGTCTCACACTCATTTTTTATTTTTATCTGATACCTCGCTTCAACGCTTTCTTTTTCTGTACATACACAACCGGATGCTCTGAAAGCAGAGATGTTCTGAGGCGAAACTTTTCTGGTGTTCTCGCTTTAAAGTCTATTAGCAAATAACCGTACGGTATTTTTGTAGCATCCTCATAACATTCCATAAAGAATTTCCCACTCTGCGGATACATTTGATGACCTAAAATGGCAATCTGATTTTTATCTCGTGGGTTTTTAAATAAAATTATATAGTTTGCATTAAGACTGATAGTCCTTATGGCTTTGCATTGACAGAAAATATTCTGAAGGATTAATATGACAGATACAGAATTATGATGAACGAGTTGAGTGAATGCTTTCTGAACTTGTTCATTATTAGACGACTCAGCCATTACATCATCAAAAAACAGTAAAGAAATTTTATTTGTAGGCAGTACATCAATCAAGGATTCTGGAATGCCTTCAATAAACTTTATATTATACAATGACATCAGTTCACTATAAATATTTTGCCAACATGAATACACAAAAACCACATTATTAAATTTCACATTGAGCATCTTGTCAGAATTAAGCAATAACGTTTTTACAAAGAACGTTTTACCACTATTACTTGGCCCCGAAATAATACATGAAAAGGGGTGTTCCAAACGTACATCAAAAAATTCTTCATCATCATAAGCATTACACATCATATTAGTAGCCATATGGTAATGTGGAGTAATTGGGCAAGAGAACGCGCTTGTTGTAAACCACTTGGAATCTTTTCTTCAATGACCTGTTGTGCAAAGTAAACTTTTTTTTATCTCTAACAATTGTGTTTGTCTGTGCTAACAGCTGAGCCATTTCACCTGTTGTTGTATATTTTTCTACCAGACAGATCAAGTTTTTTAACGTAATCTGTTTGGCGTTTTCGGCGTTTAGGGTGATACCTTTAGCCTTAAGACATACTTTTCCTTTCACAGTTCTGTATCCGTACGTTTTAGGACCTGCCGCTGTAAACTCACAAATCGAATCATCTGGACCAACTTCATCAGCTAGATCACCCAGGAAGACGCCTGTTTCAGGCTGCCATTCGTTGTCTTTTGATACATAGATAATGCTATCTGTGTCAGTGTATAGCACGCGCTCCCCTAGCTTATCAAGCTGCTTATATAACTCCAAACGCCCGTACGCTGTAACGAAGCAACCTATGAATACATTAACATCTTTAGTTTGACAGGGCACATCATCTGGATAGCACCATTGGATCAATGCGACTGAATCTGAAACGAACGAGAAATGTTTCACTCTGCGACCGTTTCCAAATATGAATCTGGCAAATTGTTCAGGATCTCTTATTAATTCCGAATATGTATATTGGGAACGAATTGAAAATCTCCCCCACAG
Source organism: Danio albolineatus (assembly GCA_903798035.1). Classification (NCBI taxonomy): domain Eukaryota; kingdom Metazoa; phylum Chordata; class Actinopteri; order Cypriniformes; family Danionidae; genus Danio; species Danio albolineatus. The sequence continues at coordinate 18,345 of CAIGQQ010027133.1, read as the reverse complement.
CGAGTTCATATACGTCTTGGATACTGATCTTCGTGCCGGATTTGGACATATTTTTTCAATAACAAGTACAACACCCTCTTTTTAAAAAAAAATTTCGACAAATTTTTTTTTATCTTCGTCCGTCACTACACGTGGTGGGAAGCCCGATGCTTCTTGTTTGATTTTTAGGAATGTTTTCACATAATCACTAAACAACGTATCGGATGTTTTGGTAAAATGCCACACTTCATCTATTTTAATCACTCTATAACCTTGCTGAATGGCTTGCTGTAGCTCTACAGTAACCCACGTTCCATGCAGCATACGTTCTTCATCAGAGTGTGTACAACTTTCTTCTTGTTGTTTTTCAGCACAGGTTCGACACAGGGGGAACATTAGTTTTTTAGCACACCGCATAGGTAAAACGGGGTGAAATAAACCCCGCGGTGGTAAGTGGGGTTTATTTATAAACTAAATTTCGAGAGGATCACGTGCTTATGATTGAACACAGCTGGTACCTCATCAGCTCAGCATAATGCACCAATCAGACGAATCATGACTCACTATAAATTACCAAAGCTTTCCACTCCAGTCATCTTCGTCTTGAAGAATCCCCCCTTCCACCCCAACTCCTCCCCTTCTCTGATAGGGCGGCACGGTGGCTCAGTGGTTAGCACTGTTGCCTCACAGCAAGAACGCCACTGGTTCAGCCTTCCTCTGAGCTAGTCGGCGTTTCTGTGTGGAGTTTGCCTGTTCTCCCCGTGTTCGCGTGGGTTTTCCCCGGGTCCTCCGGTTTCCTCCCACCGTTCAAAAACATACAAAGTAAATCAACTACTCTTAAATGGCCTCCTAAGGCATTCCAGTCAGATATATTTCAGCACGTTCACAAGCGGGGGGAGTTCTCGAGACTCACCTGAGCTGAAACTCTCCTCTCACCCTTTAAACGGGAGGGAGCCCCGGGCTCAAGAATATTCTGAGCTCAGGGCTCTCTCCCGGGACAGCATGCCAAATACGCTTTATTATCAATCATCAGCTAAGTGTGAACTCTTGAAAACGGATGCTTTGATAATCCCGAAATAACTTTCGGTTCAAAGTCTTTTAAAATTACTTTGGGGTGTCCAATTGGGAATTTTTGTTTTGATTGAATGCTCGGATACAGGGAGACGAAATCGATGTATTTGATTGTCTCATCATCTCCTGCTTTATAATATAATTTCAATGCATTAGTCCTACCGCCAAAAAGTGCATCTCTTGGTTTGAGTCGCTCGGTTGCGCTATAGGTTTGCATAAAGGTCATCACAGCGGGGTCATTGTTCTTAGCGTGAGACCATTGACACCCCCAGATGTACTCAACATTCAAGCCATGATTTTTTTCTAATGTTTCTAGTTTGTGATCAGTCTGGGCTCGAAGTGCAGCAAATGTAGCTTTTTTAATTAAAGGGTGTTGATCGTGTGGGTTAAATTTACAACAATGCCCGTGAAAGTAACAACCTAGATATTCTAACGCAATTTTACGACCATCTTTCTCATAAAATCCATCCAAAAAGTATGGACCAAACTGAATTTCACCTGTATTTAATGCATGTTGGACGTCAACGCCTCTGCTTTTACTAATGTATTCAAGCCACTCAATTGATTCGTTTGAAAAAGACTTGAATTGGTTAATGTAAGCTTTGTCGTGGGTTAAAGCTAATGTGTCTCTTGTCAAAAAGTTTGTTTTGTAGATTTTCATAGCGCAGCTAGGAAGCGTATTTGTTGAAAATGGGTCAATTCCAATACATTCTAACAATGTCTCTCTGAATTTCATACATGCTTCACGCAGCAAAACCACATCATTTCTACAATACACAGCAATCTCCTTTTTGAAGTCAAATACCTCACCGCACACTTCGTTGTACACATCAAATTTAGTTTGATCATCCACAGTCATCATGTCATAATCATAATAACATTTTGGTGGATAGGGGCCAACATAATTCACATTTTCCAATCTATTGAATTTGTGTGGGAAAAAACCTTTTTCTGCCGTAGTTAGATTGAAAGCAGCGGTTGTTTTTGAAAGTTTCATAGCTAGAAAGTTGTAGCTATCTATAAATCTGATTTTGAATGCTTTATCAAAAATAAAAATCAGTCTACCCCCTCTCATTATAATTTCGGGTGCAAGACCGACGCTGGTGAAATGTTCCAGTAAAACATAAGAGTCGAAGCCTGAAGCATTGTGCGCTATAAATGTATAATTTGCGTATTTCGGGCGCCTTAATGTTCAATTAGACGCTCAACACAGTCCAAACCTTCGGCTGTAAATTCCTCACCATCAAATGTAATGGCACACACAAAGTTTGCGATGTGTCTTCCATTTTCATACATAGTTTCAAAATCATAAAAAACATATTTCTCACTAATTTCATCCAGTTTGATCGGTTGAATATAGCAATTATGTTCGTCATCATTCATTATAAACTCGTTACAATGACTACAACGTGTGGGTTTGCATTCGTGCTGGGTTAATTTACCCCCTAAAATTTTGGTTCTGTAAACACTATGGCATTGCTTACAGAATTTTATCATTTCACACTGTGATCGTCTACCGTCGGGTGTCTTTTGTTTATGCATCTCATAGCAAAAATCCGATTTACACAACCTTAAACAATCTGTACATCTAAATGTTTTTTTCGAAGTAGTAAAACTAAGGCATTCGGGGGTATTACAAACGTTACACATGAATTTGCATTTGTGTTCCCTTTTATCTTTATAACCCTCAACGCAAAATTCACACACATATGATGTACTTATAAAACTATTCAAATTTTTTATCATATAGTAATGATTATCGAATAGATACAAATGTACTGTTCTAGGGTGTAAGTTATCATTATTTTTGTAAATCTCTAGTTTACCGCTACAAGACCGATGATTTTTACATCTAGATGGTCCTCGAATCTAATTATATCGCTGAATGCAATTTGGTCTTGTGTGTGAAACCCTACAGATGTGTGAATGTTCGTGGCTATCATTATCAGTTCATTATCAGGAGCTTGCGGGTTTAAGAAATGGGCGAGGCACATGTGTTACAAACCCCTTGATGTTGTCTAGGGGAAAGTGGGTTTTGACATTTGGATAATTAAAATGAATTTATATCAACCGTGAATGAAGTGCAAAAGACAACCAAAGTAATACCAAAATTTGTGATTTTATTTACAATACCCAAGTGAACAAAGCAACAAATGAATCAAAAATATAGAAAAAGAAGATAAGGCAAAAATATACTATTTACAATATATACAACACAAAAGACGGGAAAAACAAGAGAGCTGGCAGAAGGGACGTGGGCGGCGCTAAAGAAATGAAAAGAACAAAACCCAACAATATCTAACTTCCCAGAAGAATCTAACTAACTAAATGTATTAAACAAATTAAACGCGAAGAATCTTCCGAGTCCTAACTAACTACTCTGTCTATCGAAAAAGTACGAGGGGTGGCGCTCGCCCCTAACCTAATGTACTTTACAAGAGTAGACCTGCGTGTTGCAAAATGTATGTCACATGACCTTCTTACCTGTCCGCTTCGTCCAAGCCTCGTAAACAGTGAATGAGATATGGAATGTGAATGACGGACGGATAATGTGCACACAGAAACAGGCAACAACGTAACGCAACACAAACACAAGAGAATAACAAGAAGAGAAGAAGGGCTGGGCAGGGGCTGGCGCGCGCTTTTATATCGGGAGGTCTTTGCTTATTGGACGTGATGTCATAGTGACGTAACCGGGGATGAAATGATTGACGGATGAAGTGACCAATAGCGGGAACCGGAGAATCTGAAAGCAGATACGGGAGAACAGAGCGAGAGAAAGAGAGAGAGAGAAAAAACAGAAATAGAACACAAATAACACAAATACGTAACACATGCTAAAGCAGATATTGCTTGAGATGTTAACGGGGCAAAATAGATTCATCTTATTTTTTCTGATAACATCATTATGTGCCATATCAGTCAATTTTCTACGTACACCACCACCACCAGATCGGTTTCTGACAACCGAGACACACAACTCTATGGGCGCGTCTACCGGTATGTCTACATTACTTTGGAAAGTTTTTTCTATTTCATCAGCAAATGATTCAACACTGTAGTTATTTTCTGGACTTAACACATAATTAATATCAGTGGGTAAATCATGCCCCCTCAGAGATATATTAATAAACCCATTTTGTCCTGCCAGTAATCTCGAAAACGCCACAATCTCATTTAAAATATCCGTAAAAAGAATATTGTATGCTGCTAGATCGTCTGTGATAATATCACGAAAATTAAGTGATCTGTGAATTTCTAGAGCATTAAAATGTATTCTTGGGGTAACTCTAAACCCCGCTACGGTCCCACCCTCTGTAATTAATCTATCAATTTGAGCTTCATTTAACACCATCTGAGGTAGAGATGGATCATAATTAACCCTATCATTTTGTCCTTGTCCAACTTGTACAGCTTCGTTATTGTTATGGTTTTCTAACCACTCGAACTGGTCATTTATAAAATTATTAATTTGATTAGCGATGTTAAGATCTTGTGGTTGTAACATTTGTAAGTGATTATTTATTTCCCTCTGTAATTGTTCAATATTGCTTTCATTATCATGTCTGAGTCTAGTTGGTCTCTGTGTATCATCATTTAAATCAGTTTGACATCTTTTAGTACCCATTTTGAAATTTATTTGAAAAGATTCCAAGATTATGTAACACCGACAAAAGCGTTTTCACCCACAAATATACAACGGATGAATACAATCGATGAATACGTAATTCAGTTCTCTGATCTTGCATTTGTTCCGGAACACCAAAAACGTATTGAAACAGATCTTAAAATTGTTGTTGCGTCTCCTCATGACAACTCCTCCAAAATAAGGCACTCTGGGTTAAAACTTCGGTGTTCTGACGCTGTGAGTTGACCACACTGTAATATGTTGATAACTTGATTTTGGCCACTTCGTACCGCATCGATGGTTTCTTCGAAAGTCAATGCCGCTGAATTCAAACGTAAAACCCTCTGGAAGTTCCGATTTGCCCGGAGCATAATTTCATAGTTCAAATGCGCTAGATCTCGCGGTCTAAATAAATCTAGAATTTCATCATCATCATCGTTATCAGACTCAGCCTGATCTTCATCATCATTTGCCCCGTCTATTGCGATCTCCTCATTTTCCAACCAGAGATCCCTCGCTCGCTCTTCGTAATTTTCTTCTGAAAAACAAAAATATATATCAATTAGTTATTGTGTGATATAAGCATGAGTGATAAATCATATAATGAATATTTAATACATACCGTTCTCTTCGTCAGAATCGTTTTCGAATTTTGATAATCTTTTCTGATTCTGCCCGAGACCATATCCGTGTCACGTGACAACAACAGAGAGACCCAAGTGCGAGAGTGAACAGTTTTTATTAGAGTTCACGAGTCTGAAGTGGCACAGACAGAAAATAGTTCGTGTAGAAAATAGTTCGTGATTCACTGACTGAAGACAGGAGAAGGAGAGGAATCCAGCGAACTACACACAG
>CAIGQQ010027133.1:532-12802 GCA_903798035.1 Danio albolineatus | reverse complement strand
AGGAATCCAGCGAACTACACACAGCATCGGAGATGAACTTGGTTTCAGGGAGCGATCAGAGCACAACAGGAATCAACGAGGATTGCCTGACTGACAAACAGAGACAGACATGAACCACAGATTGTACATAACGAACTGACCAGAGACGAGACGTGAACACAGGACTTAAATAGCGGAGGTAACGACAAACAGCTGTAGTAGCTAATCAGCCGACTGGATGATTACCTCCACGTGACCACACAGCTGACAGGAAAGTAAACAGACAGTCAAACAACACACTAACGCCAACACAGGTACAGGCACAAGCACACACAGACAAACAGATCCCTGAACCATGACAATCCGACAGCTGATCCGGCAGAAGTCCCCGGCATGGGAGATGTTGCTCCGCGCGCGTTCAATTCAAAAGAACACGTCTCTGTCTCCTGTGGTCGGGGGTGCACCAAAGCCTCTGACGTCTCACCGGCTGATTCGCTAACCACCACTACCTCGTGATCTGCTGCAGCCTGTGAAGTGCCTGGCTCCTGGTCAATATTGCTAAAAAGTTCTGTTTCGTCAACTAATAACAACAGATAAATACAAACTTATATTTAACATCCTTGTAATATTACTTTATACATAGAAAAACTAAAAAACAGTCAAAAACAAATACACTTACAAATTGTTTCCAGGATCATCTCCAATTCAACACCGAAATCGAGATCTGTATCAAATTCGATTTGAGCTAGAAAGAAAAGAAAAATGTTAGTTAAAGACTGTTAGATAAGTTAAATGTAATTAAGATAAAATAAAAATAACAAAAGAAGACTTACCTTCAAAGTTGTCAGCCATAGTGGAATAAATTCAACAGCGTTGAAAAATAAAAAGGACTAGAAGCGTTTAAAAGTCGAAGACAAAAAGCACATTGAAACAACAAAAGAAATTTCTCCCTAATTTAAGGAAAGCTGAACTGGAGGTTGTCTTTACCTGTTGTAAAAACGGTAGGGGGTTATGATTATGCAAATTCCAGTTAATAAGGAGATAAATACACTATGTCTAAATGATGTAAAACTTACATATATGTAATATCATATATAAATGTACAATCCATACGTATTTTACAAACGGTAATTTAGAAACATTCATAAACGTATCAGATAATAGTTTAAGTCTTATAGATTATTTTTATTTTTAAAATGTGTGTGTGTGTGTGTGTGTGTGTGTGTGTGCTTACACATACGCGAGCATGCGTTTTCAACAAATATTAATTATCTTTATTTATTTTTATTTTTCATTTGACAAAAAGAATGAACAAAAGTCAAAAGAAAAGAAATGTTACAATGATCTGGTAAAGGACCGGGTACTCTGGGAGGTGGGGGTTGTAACCAGACACATATTGTAAATACCAGAGCTTGTAACTGGAGTGAAATGAGGTGTGAATAGTTGAGCTTAAAAATAATTATAAAAAGGAGGTGAAATAAAGTCATGACTACTTTATCAAAACTTTATAATTAAATTTGTGAACATAGTATTCATGTTTTAGACAATTTAGACTATTATTGATCTAATTATGTCCTGTGTTATATTGTTTACTAATTTATCCAATTTGTGTATGATTTGTGTAATTGTTTTTTTTATAATGCACATTATCAGTGAAATGGAAAAATAGATTGTATTTAAATTAGACAAAGTGAACTTTTAGACATATTTTAACACTTTGACAGTTAGGTACGTGGTTAACTTTAGTTATTAACTATACTTTAGTTAGATTTTATCAAGTTAGCATTTGACAAAAAAATAAAACACCATTTAACCTAAAAGCAAACATCTTGTTTATTCCTGATCAGGAATGTTTTACCCAAATTAGATTTCATTCAGAATTGGACACCAGGTCAGAAAATATACATTTACAAACTAGCATTAGATAATTTGAAAGTTTTTTTCCCGTGCTGAACCTTTTCTGACCCTACCACATGGCTCTCTGCTAGATTTGCCAGACACCTGTTGTAAAACACCCAACCTTCCTGTTTAAAATAGGATTGGAGAATCTGTATTAAGTTTCACTGATTGTGTGTGTGTGTGTGTGTGTGTGTGTGTGTGTGTGTGTTTGTTTGTATGTCTGTCTTTAAAACTTTACTTTAAAAATAAAATAATAAATGATCTCTATACAAAGATCTCAGATCTCACACAAAATTCAAATGATCATCTTTATCAATTTATTTTCATACATATTATTTTTGCACGACTTAGCTTTTTTAAAAACAAATCGTTTTCAAAAACCTTTATTTGTTAACCGCATTATTAACTAACTAATTTGTTTTAAAACTTTGTTATTTTACCATTGCTTTTAACCTAGAACCAATCATGTTTGACCCTCTGCTTTACCTCTTCAGGATTGGTTATCTGAGTCAGAGGGTGGGGTTAGAGGCGGAGTTGGAGGCGGGGTTATGTGTGCCTCCTCACTGCCCAAGTTTCCCTCATTCAGTTTCTGACTTGAGGAGAGAACGGTCACATTTTTTTACTCTCCACCCCAATCTTGTGGGTGGAATAGAGGCGGGGTTATGGGGGGCGTTGTCTTAGATTCAGTTTGTGCTCATTCTTTCTCGACCACTGATCAGTAAGGATCTAAGTCCGCACGATATTCCGTAAGATCAACTAAAACTTTTTTCTTTAACATATACTTGCATTTAAAAACATTTTACTTGTAAAAGCTATCCTTTGTTTTGCTTTTTAAAAAACTAATCAACTAACAGTTCTTCATTACGTTTTAAGCGTTAAGAAACAACTTTAGGTTTGTTTTTTTAAAACAGTTCTTCATTACGTTTTTAAGAGTTAAGAAACAACTTTAGTTTATTTTTTAAAACAGTTCTTCACTACGATTTAAGAGTTAAGAAACAACTTTAGTTTATTTTTGTTGTTGTTGTTGTTAAAGTCAACTTTATGTCTTACTTTTTAAAAACTTTCAACCTGTTTTTAACTTAAAATCTCAAATCCAGTCTGTGTTTGAGAGAGAGAGACAGAGAGGCGCGCGCGTGTGTTTAGCCTATGTGTGTGCGCACACACAGTTTTCACACTTTGCTGTCAGAGCGCTGCAGGACTTTCTCCGATGAAACAAGGATTTCACTCCTCGTAAGATACATCTCTGTTTACTTCTTTAACAAATAATACAAATACTTGCTTTTGTAACAAACTTTTTACTCTACTAACATTTTAATGTTCTCAGTTTTTAGTTGTTTTTAATAATACGCTTTAACACTTTTTAACGGAATTCAAAAGAAAACTAAACAAACTGTCGGATTTTAACACTGTGAAAAGAAAAACATTCATGTGAAAATACACACTTTTTTCTTGAAATAAAAGCAACCTTTTCCCCTCTTTCTATACATTTATGTACACATTTAAACGTTTTAAGCACATAATTGCCCAATGCACACAAAAATGTCACTAATAACATGCCTTTTTCTCCCCGCTACGATATCAAAACACAAATTGATATCAAAAACCATCCCTAACTTCATAGTGGGGTGTTTAAGGAATTTAAGGTCAGATGCACAGGTGTCCAAGTGTCCAGATTTGGGACACGCAAGGGAGGGAGGGAGGGGGGGAATGTTTTTATGAGGGTCATAAATCAATCATTTTGACACAAGCTGCCCGGGATTCTCTCTCACGAGATTTATCGATTCACACGTTCAGCATTTTCATGATTTGGAGGAATTGAGATCATATCTTAAGTAAACCGTGGAGATTACGTAAACTGTGCACCCGACCACCGTTTTCAGGTCGGTAAGGTTCGCGGGTGCTCCGCCTGTTTATCAAAAACACATTACTTTACACAACTATGAACACACGTTAACACATTTGTGATCATTATGTTACCAATGATGCAGCATGGGGAAATTCCTGAGTTTGCAGTAACTGAAATGCCAACAGGACTGGTCTGCAGATGCACTTCTCTAGCGCGGATCTGAGTATATTGATGCCAATTATAAGTCCATGAACATAAACTGGATATTTGACTGTGTAGGCTTGGAGACTGGAGACGGATACCACAGATGGCAAACAGGACAAAGACCAGATGAGGAACCAGGAGACGCCACACTAGGAGACACTTGAAAGACACAGAAGACGTAAGTAAATTGATATCTGAGAATCAACACTGACGGTGTATAGGGAGTTCAGTCCTTTATTAGTGAAGAGGCTGAACACTGTCGCTGCATCCCAATTCCCATACTTATACTACGCCCTAAAAGTATGTACTTTTTTTATGAAGAAAAATATATACTTTTGACTGTGTAATAGAAGAGTATGCAAGCTTTGGGACATACTACTTCCTCATTAACAGATCGTTGTGTTGCTTAGTTAAGAGCCCTGTCAATCATCCACATTTCTGTCGTATTTAATTTCTTACCCTATTGGAGAAGCAGCAGCAGCAGGAAAATCTCCCATTCTCGAGTCTTTCATGCAGAGAAATCTCCTCAGGTCTTTGGATAATTCTGCATTCAGACGTTAATGTCCAAACACGCCTTTATATAAGTTCAGTATTGTTGTTGCAGATGAAATATAACTCAGACAGCGCCGTAAATATTCTCCAGTGGGCTAGATATTAACTAACAGTCTTACAAACATCTTTACCAAAGCCTCTCTACTTGACGGTTGGTCTCACGCATCCAGTGGCAGATTTAGGCATGGACAATATGGGCGATCACCCAGGGTGGCATTTTGCTGGGGCGGCACGGGGAGACAGTGAAAAAAATAAAACAAAAACAAGCCCCGGTAAGAATCATATGTGGTCCAGTAAGCTTTGAGATGTGTTTTGCTTTATTTTAATACACTTTTATTAAGTGTATTAATCCCAAGAGTGGTAATGGGAGAATAAAGATGTTAGTGGCCATTTGGCGTCTTTTGCATGCACAAGTTTGTCATTCTGTAAGTGCAACTGAATCAGCACTGGTGAAAGCAAACTGACACATGCACACAGAGAACCATTTCCACGCACCTCCTGGTGTGAATCCTGGTTGTTTACATGCACGCCAATAAAATACACGCCGCTCATGCGCTGTGAAACCAGAGAACAGCCTTTGATGATACTTATGACACGAGGTGTCGACTCGCAGCGAGTTTTGCTAGTTGACAAAACTGAAGTTGATATAATATGATGATCTTATTTTGACTAAGTATGGCTATAGAAGCAGAAAGCATGGATAATGAGGCAGGGAGGTAAGACTAATAACATTCTCGGCCTTGAGTCAGGTCTAAGATGAACAGATAAAATAAATTGAATTATCTAATTTTATTTATAACAACTATTTTTAATAATTACAATTCTGCTTTTGTCCGTACTAAAGCTATACGTCTATAAACCAACTATTTATAAGCTTGAGCGAGGGGGAGTAGGGGGGCGTATGTGGGGTGGTTCACCCAAGGTGCCATTCAAGCTAGCAGTGCCACTGTGCATGTCCATCATGTTTGTAGTTTGTTTACACTTTTCGTACGGTTTTGTAGTTCTAATCGAATTCACGTCCAACACGCAATACACTGTGGGCAATATCAGCGGTTAGAGTATGGACAGATCCACACTTAAAATTTTGACCAGAAATAGTAAACCATTCAGGAGTTTTTGGCATACTCTTTTCAACATACTATGATTTGGGACATACTAATTCTATTTTCACATACAGCAGGGACGTGCAGAGACCTTTTAAGGGGCAGGGGCTGAAGTGGAAAAAAGGGCACTTTTTATGAAATAATATTAATAATTGTTCTTTAATGAATTAAATATATTAAAGGACATTTCACCCTAAATTTACCACATACTCACCCTTAAAAGGACAGTTTATTCAAAACCTTGTACTTGTTCCAAACCTTTTTGACTTTTTTCTTCTGTTGAACACAAAATAATATTTTGAAGAAAGCAGGAAACCTGTAACCATTGCCTTTCATGGTATTTGTTTTTCCTACTCTGGAAATCGATGATTTTAGGTTTACAGCTTTCTTTAAAATATCTTCTTTAACCTTTAATTCTTTAGTGTTCAACAAAATAAAGAAACAAAGATTTGGAGCCACTTGAGGGTGAGTAAATGTTCATGTTTTGGTGAACTATCCCTTTTCCATCTATTAATTTTTTTTTTTTTTTTCTGTTAAACAAAATAATAGAATATTTTGAAGAATGTAGGACACACTGACAGCCACTGACTCCCATTGCTAGCCTATATGTACATGTTTTTATAGCTTCAATTAACATTATATATTTGAATAAATGACTGCAAAAACTAGAGGGGAATATTTTCACTATCCAGCTGTCATTTCTCCATTACATTAGCCTCAGCTAATAGCCTGTATGCCTATGATATTGCCCGGGCTAAACTTTAGCTAACATATTACATAGTTGTTAATCAGGAGGATGTTAGCAAGACAAAATAGCCTATTTGCTTTTGAACTTTTGGATAAATATCTGACGTAAAATTTGAGCCTCAGATAGTCTATTGTTAACCGTTACCTCCATACACTATAGATGAATGACGGATGAATGTACATCGGCAGTTCTGTCGATCATAGCTGCTGTTACGGAGGTCAGCTAATAACACCTGTTTTACACACACTCCGTCTGCAGTGTGTGCAAGGGCCAGACTGTAAAGCTATGGCCCAGCGGCAGTCCGTGTGCAGTGCGTAAGCTTGCATAAGCGCTGATAGGCGATACTCCACTGTTGACACCCTACTTTTGATGGCAGAGTAATAATGTGAATAGCGCCCTCATTAGTGCATACGGCATTCATGTGGTTTTTCTTTCCAACCACCGGTTCGAGACTTGCTTGGAGCAGGTAGACTAAAACCAAGATATACTTCAAAGTTTAGTTGTTTTATTGTTTGGCAGGGAAAGTTGACCATAAATAGAACACACATTAACTTAAACACATACTATATTATTATTAGTATTTGAAAAATAATTATTATCCCCAGAAAAAAGGTCCATTTCTCTCCAGGAGAAAAAAAGGGCAGGGGCTCAAGCACCTAAAGTAACCCAGGACAACTTCCAACCCACAAGCGTGAATCCAAAGGACGTCACTAAAGCGGAGTCACCAACCAATCAGGAACGCCGTGTTTCGTTGAGGCCAGTCGGCGAAGGAAACACAAACAAATGTTGTCTCTTGCTGATTTGGTGCAAATTGATCTTAAGCAGTTAAAGAGAGGCCAAATCTCTTGTGGTTTCTCAGGTGTGATTCTAAGATCTGTTAATAAGAGCTAAACTTTATTTGGGACGGTTGTCAACTCATTTTGCACAAGCACCAGAATTGAGAACCACTGTTCTGAGGTACTCAAAATAACAAACTATCATACTCAAAATGAATTGCCTTCCAAAAGTTACTTCTCTACTTCAGTATATCCATGTAAATAATTCTTTACAATATTTAAAATAGATAAATTAGTCAATTAATTTATCTGGAACAATAAACACCCTAGGTTGCACAGGAGTACATTCCAACAGTCAGTTGATAAAAAAAGGTTGGGGCTTCCTGAGCATTTAATTCATTATTACAACTTCAGTCTGAGACATCTCGCGCACTGGTCCATCCCTCCTGAGAGAGCTCCATCTAGGTTTATGGTTGAATAAGCCATCCTAGTTCAATTCACTGCCCAATCTAGGTTCCTACTCTCACCTATGGTCATGACTGAAAGGCCAAGGTCTCGGATACAACCAGTAACATTTTACAAAGTGTTTTGACCCGCTTGTTTGTGTCGCTGCATAAAAGAGAGATGAACCAACAAAATAGCCTGATTGCAAATTATTTATTATAAAATGTAACTCATAGAACAATCAATCAAAGCAACCAACAAATGTCTGGGATGATAATGAAGAAAGAACTTAGGATATAATCACAACAGCACTTTATCTACATGATACAAGTAAAGCAAAACCATGAGGTTAAAGAGTCAATGAGATGGCAGGTCTTGACATGAGGACTCCTGAGTAGCCACAGCGTCCTGGAGTAGCTAGCACAACAACTTTTATATCCCCATTGATGAGTAATGCAGGCATCCAATCAGGATTTACCACATACTACAATCTGGAGTCTTGGGATCATCACAGTGTATTAATATTGTAAATACCTGTAGCTCTGCCTAAATCATAAAATATTCATCAAGTTTGTATTCTACTCAAAAAGTAAATGTAGTAAACTAGAGAGAATCTTGAACCTAAAAGTAAAAAAACTTTACTAATAAAAGCTGCAACACAGGACAATTGAATGGGCTTTCTAAACTTGAGACCCTGGTATACTGCAAACTAACCTGCTGGAGCTCCACCTTCTTTGATGTGCGGTGTCTTCCCTGTGATTTTTTCTATTTCAGGGAGTCAGACAGAGAACATCATCCAAAACAACACTAGCTACATGAATACACTGGAGAGTGGAGTACAGATGTATCCGCACCTGTACAATCACTTGCAGAGATTTTAAGCCACAGAGGTGCTGTTTGCCAGATGTTTATGAAACTGTTCTTCTCTCAGCCTCCATCATTGTGTTTACGGTAAAGTGAGGAGCGCAACACATTTACAACCCCACCTACTGCAGTGTAGGAGTGTTGGAAAACAGTATACAGTCACTCAGCGTTTCCAAACATTATTCAGACATGAAACATCCTGTGCACATGAGAAAATGTTTTGCTGCCTTCATGTCATGTGTGCAACTTTTTGTCCATGTGTTTCTTAAGCTGCGCCGAATGAGCGAAACTCTGTAGACACTGATCAGATCCGTACGGTTTCTCTCCAGTGTGAATCCTCTTTTGTGTTTTCAGATGTGTTAACTGATTAAACCTCTTGTCACAGTGTGAACACTTGTACGGTCTCTCCAGTGTGAATCGTCTGCTGCAGTTTCAATTTTAAAGATGTAACAAAAGTCTTCTCACACTCAAAGCACATATATTCTTTCACAGCAGTGTGGATCTTCATGTGTTCATTAAGGTTTGCTGATTGGCTGAAACTCTTCCCACACTGAGTGCATGTGAATGGTTTCTCTCCAGTGTGGGTCTTCATGTGTTTATTAAGGTCTGCGGAGTTGCTGAAACTCATCCCACACCGAAGCTGCGGTCACACAAGAGTTTGAGCATGCGAAATTGACTCTATGCACGAACTCTGCTGACGTGTTTCCGGTAGAATATTAGACAGGGTCCTAACTTCCGCATAGCGCGTTATACTATGAAATCTAATAGCGGCGAAACCTAAACCCATCAGAGCATGGCAAAGAAGGGAGATTTACGCTTATATTAATGAGGATCCCGTGTCAGTGGATGCCAAGCATCTGGAACATCATTATTGTTCAGTTCCAGAAACCACAGCAGTTGATTAATACACCACATCAGGCTGACAATCTCCGTGAAGAGAAAGGAGACTGCTTCGATGCTGCTTTTGGTGATGTTATAAGGTTCTAAAGGTACGATTAAAAAAACGATGTAGGTGAATTTAACCCAGATGAAAGAAGTAACAAGTTGTAATTGTATGTTATATTAAATATTCCGTTTTTAACCATACTATAGTAAATTGTATTATACTGTGTATATTGTAGTATTTACAACTTTCTGTTAATGAATGCAACAACATACTGAAGTATTAACTATCATGAACTTCAATAAATTGCAGTAATATCTATATATATATATATATATTCTGTATATAATAAATAAATATATATATATTCTGTATATAATAATAAATATAATATATATAATAATATATATTCTTTTTTGATTTATACATCTACATGCATTACATCTGATTTAGGTTCACAACTTGCATCCTACAACATCCAGAGTAACGTGTCCATAGTGAGAGCAACTGTGAGCGAGACACCGTCCATCGCAGGGCTGAGGGTCCAGACTGAGCATCTCCTCCGCAGGGTGAAGCAACACAAGCTGGACAGTGATCATCTTTCTATTACAGCGAGCATCAGCCAGATTTACACAATGGTTTGCATTCTGCCCATTAGTAAAAGCTTGAGCTAAAGATTAAAGAGTAGATGATGAACCTAAATTTATTCATATAAAAAATTATATAAACACACTCTGTACATAATTTATATGTTGTCAATATAATAAACATTAATTTTCAAAATAATTATTTAAACAATTTGAGTGAACACTTGCACTGCACAAATGTAAATATAAATAACTTTAGATGGGTTTTTTGTTCACAGAGAATTATGTGATGGTTACCTTCATCAAATGTGCCACCTCCATCTTTTGGCAAAAATCAGGCTGGCAACTACCGTCAGAACCTAAGTGATGCTCAAGCACTGGTTGTATTTAATTATATTTAATGTTAGCCTTTTAAAATAAGATAATGGTTTTATATATATAAGATTACAAGAGTTATGCAAAATGCATTTGTTTCAAATAGAAAAAAAATGTAATGAATGGGATACCACCTCCAACTCATTTTTAACAAGGAAACCCCTGAAATATGTAAATATAAGTAACAAGACATTTGCACTGCAATATAAATATAAATAACTTGACACCATGTTAAATATTTCCCTTACAGCGGTGTGTAAAAATACAAAATCAAACAATCGTTAAATAAACAGTTGTGTGAGTGTGTTTGTTCAAATCTGTTGTCATCTTGACAGGTAAAAGTAAAAAGAAAGTAATGGTCAGCTTCATCTGAAACATGTTGATGTCTTTGTAGATGAGCTGGATCATCATGTCATCCTGAGTATAAATGAGCTCCCACTCAAACTATGCAGTTTCTTTGACTTCATCGTTGACCTGAAACACATCTCGTTGATCTCTGTTGTCACTCCATCCTTACAGGAACTGAGAAATAACCTATAGTTAGTAACTCATACTCACAGCTGTTCATATATGTAGCGTTAGCATGACAGTAATCACCCTCAAAATGATGGTTGTAACTCGAAATGTAGAATTTGAACCTTTTCTACTTTCCTGTTTTGTGTGACAGCTCTCTGTCTCATGATTCGATTAATGTCCTTCATGCTAATCCGAGGAAACTCTTATAAACCTCGAGTGTAATCTATCATTCTCACGTGCGCCATCCGCATAAAGTGATTGCTGTACGGCGCCGGAAGTTGTCATGCGGGCTAACCGCAAACGCGGAAGAGCTCGTGCATAGAGTCAATTCTGTTGTACGGAGCAGCAAAAAAGAGCGGGATTAAAAAAAAAAGATAATTAGAATTTTTTTTTTAAAGTGAGCGATTGGTCCATATTTTAAATTTAAAATTAAATGTTTTTAATCTTCGATTGGTCTCACAGAGTCAAGTGATGCGATTTCAGAGTTCACCAAGCTTGAACTTTGCAATGCAGTGAACTGCGAAACTTGACGCATGAACTTGTGTTTCCGGTCTGACGCATTCGCGCACGTATGAATGGAAGTCTATGGGGAGAAAAGTCCAGCGTGACCGTGGCTTATGCCGAGTTCAGACTGAATGATTTTCAAAGTAGTCGTGTCACAGATGTTTTCACACTGCATGACTATCTGGGCTAGTGTTTTGTCGCTGCTTTGTTTGCACTGCAAGATGGATCGGCGACAGGGAGTACTGTACGACTTCAAAATAGGAAGAATCGCCGACAACTTTGTCCAAACTACGTCTCACACCCAAAAATGCGTAGTATATCTTTTGTTATTAACTACATAACAAGAAAGAAGCCTTTACTAGGGTAGAAAATTTACATATTTGCTCACCTGGCTTTGAAGGGAATTAGCAATTTCTCCTCAACTTTTTTATTTTTTGACTGGGTTGGGTTGTGATATTGCTCACACGACTCGTCAAACAGACATGGGGGCTCATGCCAAATTTACTCTCATTTTCCCTCCATTTCTTGGGTCCGAATAAACTGAAAATGAGCACTTTTAAGTTCTCCCTCTGGCCTGCAGGTACCCACACTAGTGAATGCTGCTCTCTCATTGGCTGTAGGCGATCGCCGATGCTATTTTCAGTCAAAACACATTTCACACGACATGATTTGAATCACCGACAGCTCCAGATATTCAGCACGCCAAATATCTCCCGAGCATTGGTGACTCATCTGCAATTCTCTCAGATCGCGTCTTTGATAGTTCATATTGTGTGATTATTACTCACGTGAACGAGCACCGATTTGTCTGTGATTTCAGGCATTTGTCGCCGATTTCTCAAAACCTGTCGGCAAGTCAAAATCAGGGCTAAAATCATGCAGTCTGAATGGTTTCTCTCCAGTGTGGCTCATCATGTGTAGATTAAGGGATGAAGATTTGCTGAAACTCTTCCCACACTGAGTGCATGCGAATGGTTTCTCTCTAGTGTG
>CAIGQQ010027132.1:20809-37886 GCA_903798035.1 Danio albolineatus | reverse complement strand
GTGCTCTCAAATTTAGGGGGCGCGGCTCGCCTTGGCATTCATAAGCCAGCGCGATGGCATCAACTAACCAGTGGGCCAACCTCTGTTTTGATACGGCACTTCCCTTCTGCCGACCACCATAACAGATAAAGAGCTGTTCACAGGATCTTAAGTTTTGCGTTCGTTCCACGTAAAGGCGCAAAGCGCGTACGGGACAAAGCAGTGAAAGGGCTGAGCCTGCCTCCTCCGAGGGCAGCGCTTGCAGGTTCACCACCTGATCTCTAAATGGGGTGGTAGGAACCTTGGGCACATAGCCGGGGTCTCAGGATAACGTGAGAGTAGGCCGGCCCGAATTCAAGGCACGATTCGCCGACCGAAAATGCCTCCAGATCCCCGACTCTCTTAAATGATGCCAATGCGGTCAGCAGAGCTGTCTTTATAGACAGAAATCTAAGTGATACTGACTCGAGTGGCTCGAACGGGTCCCTCTGCATACCTGCCAGGACTACAGAGAGATCCCAAGAGGGCACGAGAGGGGGGCGGGGTGGATTTAAACGCCGCGCACCTCTGAGGAACCGGATGATTAGATTATGCTTCCCGAGCGTGTTGCCATCGTCATGATGAGCGGAGATGGCAGCCACGCTAACCTTCAGTGTGGAGGGCGACAGCCTACTCTCCAACTTCTCCTGAAGGAAGGATAACACAACGCTAATCTGGCACGTTTGGGGTTCTTCTCTGCGAGAAGCGCACCACTCAGCGAATAGACTCCACTTCAGGGCGTAGGCATGCCTCGTAGAGGGTGCTCTAGCCTGAGTGATGGTGTTAACCACCGAGGGAGGTAAATCACCTAAGTCTTCCAAGCTCCGCCTATGTACCACACGTGGAGGTTCCATAGATCTGGGCGCAGGTGCCAGATGGTGCCCCGTCCCTGAGAGAGGAGGTCCTCCCTCAGAGGAATGCGCCAGGGAGGGGCCGTTGCGAGGAGTGAGAGCTCGGAAATCCAGGTCCGGTTGGGCCAGAGAGGCGCAACGAACAAGACCTGCTCCTCGTCCTCCCTGACTTTGGACAGTGTCTGCGCGATTAGGCTCACTGGGGGAAACGCATACTTGTGCATGCCCGATGGCCAGCTGTGGGCCAGTGCATCCGTGCCGAGGGGGGCCTCGGTCAGGGAATAAAACAGCTGGCAATGAGCGTTCTCGGGGGAAGCAAACAGATCTATCTGGGCATCCCCGAAGCGCGCCCATATCAACTGGATCGCATCGGGGTGGAGTCTCCATTCTCCTCGGTGCACTAGCTGCCGTGAGAGCGCATCGGCTGCACGGTTGAGCTCGCCCGGAATGTGAATGGCTCGCAGCGATTTCAGCCGCGTATGACTCCAAAGGAGCAGACGGCGAGTGAGCTGAGACATGCGGCGGGAGCGTATACCCCCCATACGGTTGATATACGCTACCGTCGCCATGCTGTCCGTCCTGACCAGCATGTGTTTCTGCTCCAGCACCGGTAAAAAGCGGCGGATAGCTAGAAACACTGCCAACAGCTCCAGGCAGTTGATATGCCAATGCAGGCGGGGTCCGGACCACGAACCCGCGGCTGCATGCTCGTTCCACACAGCCCCCCAGCCCGTGCTGGAGGCATCCGTCAATACGACAACATGCCTGGATATTAGCCCTAGGGGCACACCGGTCTGTAGAAAGGCTAAATCCATTCCGGGACTGAGGGTGCGGCGACACAGCGGAGTGACGTGCACCCGGTGCGTACCCGCGCGCCATGCCCGTCTGGGGATTCGATCGTGAAGCCAACGCTGAAGTGGTCTCATATGGAGCAACCCGAGCGCCGTGACAGCGGCAGCGGATGCCATATGCCCCAGGAGCCTCTGAAAAGATTTCAGTGGAACCACTATATTCCTTACGAGCTCTTTCAGACAAGAAAGCATTGACCTGGCGCGCTCCTCCGAGAGGCGCGCTACCATAGCGATCGAATCCAGCTCCAGCCCGAGGTAAGAGATCCTCTGCGTGGGGCAAAGTTTGCTCTTCTCTCGGTTGACCCGAAACCCCAACTGGTCGAGGTGCTGAAGCACTTTGTCCCTGTGCATACTCAATTGATCCCGAGACGAGGCTATAATAAGCCAATCGTAGAGATAATTGAGGATGCGAATGCCCGAGAGCTGGAGAGGCATGAGGGTGAAAACCTGCGGAGACAGAGAGAGCCCGAAGGGGAGGACTTTGTACTGCCATGCTCGTCCCTCGAACGCAAACCGGAGGAATGGGCGGTGGCGTGGAAGGATGGAAACATGAAAATACGCGTCCTTCAGGTCTATAGCTGCAAACCAATCCCGAGGACGGACGCTGCAAAGCAAGCGTTTCTGCGTGAGCATCCTGAACGGCATCTTGTGCAGATGGTGATTCAGTCTGCGCAGATCTAGGATTGGTCTTAACCCCCCGCTCTTTTTGGGCACGATGAAGTACGGGCTGTAAAACCCGGACCTCATCTCGGTTGGAGGGACCCGCTCGATTGCACCCTTCGCCAGGAGGGCAGCAATCTCCTCTCGCAAGACAGGGGCGCTCTCGGGAGTGACCCGTGTAGAGTGAATGCCCGTGAATTTGGGAGGGCGAACGGCGAATTGAATCGCGTAACCGAGTCTGACCGTCCATATGAGCCACCGCGACGCGCCGGGCAGCGCTAACCAAGCCGGCAGGGCGCGCGCTAATGGCACCATAGGAGTGATCATTGACGTGCCAGCGGAGGGGCAGCTCGGGAAGGGAGTGCTCGCCCCGAGAAGCTGTGCGTCCCGAGGAAGAGCTGAAAATAAGAGAATGTCTCTTACCTTCCTCCCTGGATCCCGCGGTGAGACCGGAGTGAGAGAAAGGAGTCCGTTCTGCTGCACTCTGATGGCCTGTGGCGAAAGTGCCCGATGCTGCGAGCTGGAAGGCGGAGCGTCCCAGACTGGCAGTGCTCGGGTTTGCGCATCCGGAGAGAGAGGAAACTGCTCTTTTGAAAATTTTGTCACTGCCAGCCCGGAGGCCAGTAGCAGAGTTTTCGAAGTCAATGTAGACTGATGCTTTTGTCCTCGGCCCCCCACCGAGGAAGAACAGGTCCCCTTTTCTCCGGATGGCCCGTCCCAGGGACGCTTCGCGGTCCGTTTACCGGACTTAACGGCGCCCTGGAGCGGGGGCGTTGTAATCCCGCGAGTGGATCGGCGCTGCTGCCTGGCCGGTGAAGCGGGCAGCAGAGGCGGAGCAGATGTTGAAGCCGCGGGTGGACGCCCTCGGCGAGGAACAGCCGCAGCGGATGGGGCAGCAGGAGGAGCAGTTTTCCGAGCCCGCTGATGGATGATCTCGCCCACCGCTTTGGACTGCTCTTTCACCGCGGAGAATTCCTGGGTGAATTCCCCCACGGTGTCGCCGAACAGGCCTGCCTGGGAAATGGGAGCGTTAAGAAAGCGAGCCTTGTCAACGTTTCTCATCTCGGCCAGGTGATTAGTGGCGCTCCTGGACCACTAATGTGGCCATCGTCTTACCCAGGGCACGAGCAGCCGATTTGGTGGTCATGAGAGCATAATCGGTTGCCGTGCGGAGCTCATGCATCAATCCTGGGGAAGAACCACTCTCCTGCATCTCGGCCAGCTTCTCGGCTTGGTAGCGTTGATAGGTGGCTATAGCATGCAGAGCGGACGTGGCCTGGCCCGCAGCAGTGTAGGCTCTGGCTGTGAGAGACTCAGATAACCTGCACGCTTTGGAGGGGATTTTGGGTGGACCTCTCCTAGCAGAGGGGCCTTGCGGGCAAAGATTGACCGCAATAGCGCGCTCTACCTGGGGAATCGCCTCATATCCCCGGGCCGCTCTGCCGTCAAGAGTGGTGAAAGCGGGAGCGCATGAGGACCGGGCAGAGAAAGGTGCCCTCCATGCCTGCGTGAGCTCACTGTGTATTTCCGGGAAGAAGGGGACGTGGGGTCTGGAAGGTCTCGCCTTCTTTCTCCCCACATAGCACCCATCTAAGTGGTTCGGCCGCGGTTCTGGGGGACAAGCAATCTCCAGTCCTACGGCCGAAGCAGCCCGGAATAACACGGCCAACATGTCCGATTCTAAATCTGAGACCGCGCTGACAACCCCGGATGGTGGCAGGGGGTCTGGATCATCATCGGAGCATGTCAACCCGCCCTCCGATGCAGTGATGGACATCACGTCTCCGGTGTCATCTAATGAGAGTGCGGCCAGCCCAGAGGATGGACCGGCGCCCTCACTCGAAGCAGAAACAGAGCGCACTGAAGAGGAGCAAGGGGTCCGCGGGCCCGGAGGCGACGGATTAGCCCCCACTGTAACCCTCAGGCCTGCCCGTGTGCTAACCGCTTGGCGGGGAGCAGCAGGGGTGACTAGCCCTAATGCAAGGGCTCGCCGCGACCTCAGTTGCGCAACAGTCAAGCCATCGCAGTGTGGGCAAGAACTGTCCGCGAGCACCGCATCAACATGCTGGAGCCCCAGACATGTGACACAATACTCGTGCCTGTCATCCGGAGCGAGGAAACCACCACATCCAGAAACGCACGGTCGGAACGACATCTTTAAAAAGACGCGCTACACAACCGTGTGCTCTCTTAGGGAATTCTGCTCTTTTAGAAAACTGCTCTTTTATGTCACCAGCGAAACGCAGAGGGGACAGGAAACCCAGCTCAACCGCCGCTCTAGCGTCTTCTCCCGCACTGGTGAAGGTAGGGCTTTCTTCTAATTTTGAAGTCAGATTGTAGCAGAAGGGTTCTTCAGTTTCGATCGGGTCTGAAGCAACAATTCTGAAGGAGCTCCTCCGCAGCTGACTGATATAGCCCTAACGAGCTCATCAGGTTCAGCTGTGGAGCGAAGCTCCGCCAATGCAATTGGCATTTCATTGGCCCGTTTTCTTGATCTTCAGAACGATTGGTCGTCTAGCATCCCCATTGTCTGAGATTCAGACACACGTCGGAGTTCCCACATGAAGGGGAACACAAAGGTGTGAGGACGCAACAATAAATGTTATAGCAAATGTGAGGGACATTGGATTGTCCTGGGAAGAGACCAGAGATGGGTCGGCTCCAGGCTGTCTCTGCTTTTTTGGAAATGATTGCAATAAAGTATATTCTTCTGATATTCATAACCTCCAGTCTGAGTTTCATTTATTCATTTGTTAAGAGAATAGCCGGAAACTACGACAGCTTCTGCTTACCTTCTTTTAGTGACCGGTCAAGTGTTGAATAAAGAAACACCGCTGAAGTTCAGTGTGGAGTTCAGACAATCAACTCCTCCTTTGTTGACTATTGCTCACTTCCCCTTAGTCCACCCCAATTCAATAATCGGTCAGGAGTCAATTAATCAAAATCAATGAATTTATTTGTCAAGCATAAGTTAATAAAGCAAAGATCAGGATCCTGGGCTGTGAAGAACCGTAAGCTGAGCAGTCAGTTTCTCCAAAACTCTTGAACTCTTTGGACTCCATCCTTTTATCCATTAGCAGTGTCAGATCTCCTTCGCCACTCCTCCGAGCAGTAAACCCCAATCTCTGTTGTTGCCATCAACTGTTCTCAGGCTTCATACTTTTCTTATAGACATATCGAGATAATATCAATTTTATTAAAGCAGAACATAAATCACACATACACATAGCAGTACAAAAGATGTAGCGGTACTGCATCTACCCACATTTCTTTGTAGCCCTGTCTATGAACTCTTGACCAGTGTATGCACCCATCTAGGGGAGCCCAACTTTCCATAATCTCAGCAGCTCCATCTCCTGCTGACAACTACACACAGCTTTCATGGTTAAGCAGTTAGTTAGTAACACATCATAACATGAGTTAAGGAAAAATACACTGTATCAGGAAAAATGGTTAGAAATCAATATGAATTCGATATGAATAGTGAGGCAAACGGGAGTATTTTCCTCTAATAACAAAAATACATAAAAAGAGTAAATAATAAGACAATAAAGCAATATTTTTTCCTCATCTACACTAGTTCTTTCTGTGCAGCTGCAACCCAGACAGGAGCTTTCTGCAAGACTTGTTTGTTTCAAATTTAGTTATTTGACATTATAGGGGTGGAAAGTTCCTGACTCGTTCTAAGGTCAAACAGAATATCTCATCATATCGCTGCTTGGACTCATTAGATTATCATGGCTCAAGCAAGCACATATACATATGCATAAGCATGACCACATATATATATAATTCAAAAGAAGCATTAGATTGTAATTTTAATCCTTCAAAGTCTATGAGGAGGAAAGTCCAGTGTGACCGCGGCTTAAGTGCAAATGAATGGTTTCTTTCCAGTGTGGGTCCTCATGTGTAGATTAAGGGATGATGATTGGCTGAAACTCTTCCCACACTGAGTGCATGTGAATGGTTTCTCTCCAGTGTGGCTCATCATGTGTTGATTAAGGTTTGATGAGCGGATAAAACTCTTTCCACACTGAGTGCATGTGAATGGTTTCTCTCCAGTGTGGCTCATCATGTGTTGATTAAGGTTTGATGAGCGGCTAAAACTCTTTCCACACTGAGTGCATGTGAATGGTTTCTCTCCAGTGTGGCACATCATGTGTTGATTAAGGTTTGATGAGCAGCTGAAACTCTTCCCGCACTGGGTGCATGTGAATGGTTTCTCTGCAGTGTGAATCATCATGTGCTGATTAAGGGATGATGAGCGAATGAAACTCTTCCCACACTGAGTGCATGTGAATGGTTTCTCTCCGGTGTGGATCCTCGTGTGTTGATCAAGGTGTGATGATTGGCTGAAACTCTTTCCACACTGAGTGCATGTGAATAGTTTCTCTCCAGTGTGGATCATCATGTGAATCTTAAGACTGCTTTTTCTTCCAAAACTCTTCCCACACTGAGTGCATGTGAATGGTTTCTCTGCAGTGTGAATCATCATGTGTTGATTAAGGGATGATGAGCGGATGAAACTCTTCCCACACTCAGTGCATGTGAATGGTTTCTCTCCAGTGTGGATCCTCATGTGTAGATTAAGGTGTGATGATTGGCTGAAACTCTTTCCACACTGAGTGCATGTGAATGGTTTCTCTCCAGTGTGGATCATCATGTGTAGATTAAGGTGTGATGAACAGCTGAAACTCTTCCCACAATGGGTGCATGTGAATGGTTTCTCTCCAGTGTGGATGATCATGTGAATCTTAAGACTGCCTTTTCTTCCAAAACTCTTCCCACACTGAGTGCATGTGAATGGTTTCTCTGCAGTATGAATTATCATGTGTTGATTAAGGGATGATGAGCAGATAAAACTCTTCCCACACTGAGTGCATGTGACTGGTTTCTCTCCAGTGTGGATCCTCATGTGTAGATTAAGGTGTGATGATTGGCCGAAACTCTTTCCACACTGAGTGCATGTGAATGGTTTCTCTCCAGTGTGGCTCATCATGTGTAGATTAAGGTGTGATGATTGGTTGAAACTCTTTCCACACTGAGTGCATGTGAATGGTTTCTCTCCAGTGTGGATCCTCATGTGTAGATTAAGGTGTGATGATTGGCTGAAACTCTTCCCACACTGAGTGCATGTGAATGGTTTCTCTCCATTGTGGATCATCATGTGTAGATTAAGAGATGATGATATGCTGAAACTCTTCCCACACTGAGTGCATGTGAATGGTTTCTCTCCAGTGTGGATCCTCATGTGAATTTTAACACTGCTTTGTCTTCCAAAACTCTTTCCACACTGAGTGCAGGTGAAACAATTAATGTCTCTCCTTTTTAAAATACTATCAGTCTGTAAATGTTTTTTTTCATAAATTTTGACATGATGTTCCTCCTCTTTACTCCCCTCATTCTCTTCAATTAGGTCTGAAAAAAAGAAACTTTAGTTTTCATTAAGTCTAAAAAAAACTCTTATCAAAAGCTGAAAAGTGAAAAGACACTGGAAACATTGGCTACACACACTGTAATTTTGATGCACATTAAATGTAAAATAAATCATAACATATTTTGTTTGGTCCATTAACGTGTACACATTTAAAGGGCCACGAAACCCCCCTGTCTCAGCAGAATGTTTTCACACCTCTAGTTTGGAAAAGCTCAGGAAAGTGGGTGTGTCCAGCTCTGTTTAGGTGGGAGTGTGAGGGGAGGGAAAGAGGGAAGGCTTTGCATAAAAATGGGAGTTTCCATTTGTGCACGCGCTCATTTTCAAACAGGCTACACAAGGGAGAAAGACAGTGACTGTTTACATTGGCATCAATCATCTAATTATTAGCCAAATTATTAATTTGTCGACTTTAACGGCAGTTGGCACTTATACTTTTATCCAGGAACATTTCCTGCATGTCTGCCGTGACAAACGAGATGTAAGTAACTGCTAAGAGTGTTGTTTTAATGAAGTGTTTGATACCGCACGGCGTAAGAGAGAAATAAAAAACCCCTCCGCAGACTATTCTGTCACAAAATACGGCGAAAATTCTACACTAAAGTAATTGTTTGACTGCAGTGTTTACACTCGGAGAGCAGAATTTACAGCGGATCTTTCAGTCTTTAATATTGTTTGGATAATAACGTACTGTAAACTCAGTAACAGAATCTTTTTGACAAAGGTCTGTCTTTAAACACTGAAAGAGTTACGAACTCTACGAACTACTAACTAACTTTGCCATCTGAAAAAATGAACAAAGAGATCGCTTGCCAAATAGATGAGCGGCAAATCCCGATGTCACCATTTCCAGATGCGGAAAGCTCTCGGGTGAAAAGAAAAAGTCTCTCACAGATGCATTTCTGCTGCGTGCGCGTGGGAGTACAGCTGCGTTCTCATAGCGAAAATGTAAATAAAACCTTCCTTGCAACACATAAACACAACACTGGCGACCTTTGTTTCCAAACAATTTTTCTTCTAGTTGTTTTGGAAGTACAACGTGGCGTCCCTGCCGTCTGGACACTGCAACACGTACATACAGTCTTCGAAGCTCTCGTGCATATTAATTAGTTGCACCGCATACACATAAGAGCACGCTGATTGGCTTAAAGAAAGACCATCTCATGAATTAATGCCGCACGCTCAGACACGTCAGAATGTTCTGTCCAGGACAGATGTCCACTGAGCACGCTGGAGCACATGCATAGATCTCATAGGCGTGACGCAGCCTCAAAAATTAGTTTCAAACCGGAAGAACGAATTTGCTCGAAATCACGCAAAAACAACAAATTTTCACTTTTTAGTCAATTATATGTGTCGTAATAGTGTTTATAGCAGCGTGGGACACATATATGACTGTCAACAGCTCAAAAAATGTGTTTTGGTGTTTCATGGTCTTTAAGCAGATTCAATTTAATTCATCTTTATTTATCTAGTCCTTTTACCATGTAAATTGTGTCAAAGCCACTTAAAGGGCCACGAAACCCCCCAGTCTCAGCGTGGTGTTTTCACACCTATAGTTTGGAAAAGCTCAGGAAAGTGGGTGTGTCCAGCTCGGTTTAGGTAGGAGTGTTGGGGGAGAAAAAGAGGGAAGGTTTTGCATATAAATGGGAGTTTCCATTTGTGCACGCGCTGACTTTCAAACAAACACACAGACGCAGGGTGAGAAAGACAGGCACTATCTTTACATGGACTTCAGTTATTTGCCAAATTATTAATTTGTGGACTTTAACTGCAGTTTGGCACTTTAACGTTTATTCACGAACATTTCCTGTGTGTCCCCCGTGACAAACCAGATATTAAATGTTAGTAACTGCTGAAGGAGTGCAGATTTAATGGAGTATTTGAAACGCACCGCGTATTTCTGGAAAAAAAAATCCTCTGCATTTCTCGGTAACTAGATGCACTCAGTAGGTAGCGTCAGAAAGCCGTGTGTGTATAGACTAATCTGTCACTAAATGCGGCGAAAAATCCACACGACACTTATCGTTTGATTAAGATGTTTACACTTTACACGGATCTTTCAGTCTATAATACTGTAGTGATATTAGAGTGCTGTAAACTCAGCAACAGTTCTAATCATTTGACTAAGGTCTGTCTTTAAACACTAAAAAGAGTATTGCAGACGAAACCAACTAACTTTGCCATCTTCATAAACAAACAAACACCACTAAACGCCTACTTACCGATCAGGTGACATGTTCTCTGCAAACGTATTTATGACGCGTGGTAATACACCTGTATTCTAACTGCTTGGGTCCACACACGAGCTTTACTCTCATCTCGGGGAAATGGAAACAAAAACTTCGTTGCGCCACATTTATCAACGCAACACCGACGAACCAATCCTCTCGGCTGGCGACAAAACGTAGTGTCTCTCTGCCGTTTGAAAATTGTCACAGATAAACACGTCTTTCTGTATATGTAGTTCATGCATATTAATGAAGCTCCGCCTCATACACAATAGAGCGCTCTGATTGGTTTGAACAAAGGCCATGTCATGAATTAATACCGCATGCTGAGTGACATCAGATTGTTCGCGCCGGGACAGACATCCAGTCACCACGCTGGAGAATATGCATAGACCTCAATGGCGTGACGCAGCCTCAAAAATTTGTCTCAAACCGGAAGAACGAATTTGCTCGAAATAACGCAAAAACAACCAATTTTCACTTTTTAGTCAATTATATGTGTCCTAATAGTGTTTATAGCAGCGTGGGACACATATATGACTGTCAACAGCCCAAAACATGTGTTTTGGTGTTTCATGGCCCTTTAACGTAGACATTATAGTAAATGGACTCTATGCTCGAACTCTGCTGACGTGTTTCCGGTAGAATATCAGTCAGGCTCTTTATGTCTGCATAGCTCGTTCTATAGCGGTGAAACCTAAACAAATCAGAGCATGGTAAAGAAGGGAGATTTACTCCCAAATTGATGAGGATTATCATTATTGTTCAGTTCCAGAACCCACGGTAGTTGATTAATACACCAGATCAGGCTGACAATCTCCATGAAGAGGTGGAGTGACTGAAAGGAGACTGGAGGCTTCGATGCTGCTTTTGGTGATGTTATAAGGTTCTAAAGGTACAGTTAAAAAATGATGTCAATCAATGCATTAATATCAACATGTAAACATAAATACTAGAACAATTTGAGTGAACATTTGCTCTGCACTGATGTAAATATAAATAACTTTAGATACTTGCACTGCACTAATGTAAATATGCAGGCGTTTTTGTGCAGAATTATGCGATGGTTACCTTCATCAAAATGTACCCACCTCCGTCTTTTGGCAAAAATCAGGCAACTTCTGTCAGACCCCCAGTGATGCTCAATAATGCAAAATGCATTTCTTTCAAGTAGCAAAAATGTAATGAATGGGATACCACCTCCAACTAATTTTCAACAAGGAAAACCCCGAACTATGTCAATACAAGTAACTAGACATTTGCACTGCAGTTATGTAAAAAAAACTAATTTAGACATTTGCACTGCAGCATAAATATAACTACATTTTTTTTGACGTGTAAATTTGACACAATGTTAAACATGAAAAGTTGTGTCAGTGTGTTTGTTCAAATCTGTAGTCATCTTGACAGATAAAAGTAAAAAAAAAAAAAGAAAAGAAAAAAATGGTCAGCTCTCTCTGAAACATTTTAATGTTATTTTAGATGAGCTGGATCATCATGTTCAATTCAATTCACCTTTATTTGTATAGCGCTTTTACAATGTAGATTGTGTCAAAAGCAGCTTCACATAGAAGATCATAGTAAATCGAAACAGTGTCAGTCCAGTTTTCAGTGTTTAAATTCAGTTTAGCTTAGTTCAGTGTGTTAATAATCACTACTGAGAGTCCAAACACTGAAAAGGAAATTTATCGATGCGCAGCTCTACAGATCCTGAAGCCAGTGGCGACAGCGGCGAGGAAACTTCACCAATTGGCGAAAGTGAAGAATTTAAAAATCCTAGAGAGTAACCAGGCTCAGTTGGGCACGACCATTTCTCCTATGGCCAAACGTCTTGTGCAAGGCTTCAGTCTAGGCACCGGAGGCTGGAGAACGCTGGACCATTTCTTACCCACGGAGCAGATGGAATGGAATCAGAAAAAAAGTTCTGGGGTCACAGCTGAACAAACAGCTGAATATTTGCCTCACAGACATGAGACATACCTCTACAGCATCTGCATAAAAGCTGGAATGTGAACCTTTCCCCTTGTGTGCTGTTGGGGTTATTGTCATCCATTCTGAGGTGAATGAGGCTTAATTTGGCCAACACTTTCTCTGTGTTTTTGTGACTGATTTTTGAGGACATCTTATTTTAACATATTCTGGGAAAATGCTTTGAAAACAAAAACAAACAAACAATACACTCTGGGCAAATGGCTGTTTTTTCTCCATTGGCCTCTATTATAACAATATTTTTTTATTGCAAAGCCATGACAGCATATAATCATGCATTTATGATTGTTGGTGTTTTCTGTGACGACCGTCAACATTGTTTAATAGTGATGAGTCGTTCTTGAATGATTCATTCATTTTGAACGAATCTTAAATATGACTCGGGAACGACGAGTCCTCTCAGGGAGTGATTCATTCATCCGCGCATGCGCAGAATGCGCACAGATGTGCAGGTTTTGTTCATTTTTCAAGTCTTTTAATTCATTCATCACGCCAAAAACAATCATATGCGTTTAGAGCCGGAAAGAGATTTGATTTGTTCACCTCCCGAGTCCTCGGTCCGAGTCATTCAACACGTGAAAGACACAGAAGCCAATCGTATGCATTAAGAGCCGGAAAGAGATTTGATCTGTTTACCTCCCGAGTCCTCAGTCCGAGTCGTTCAACACGTGAAAGACACAGAAGCCAATCGTATGCATTAAGAGCCGGAAAGAGATTTGATCTGTTCACCTCCCGATTCCTCGGTCCAAGTCGTTCAACACGTGAAAGACACAGAAGCCAATCGTATGCATTTAGAGCCGGAAAGAGATTTGATCCGATTTGATCCCGAGTCCTCGGTCTGAGTCATGTCTCTTTACATTTTGCCACGTAATGAACGAACCAGAAGACTCGAAAAGTGAACTAGTCATGGCTCCTTTCGGCTCAGACTGTGTACATTGGTTGAGATTATATGGACTGTCCGTGTGACGTGAACGAACCACTGAAATTTGAATACATGAAAAGGTGAGCTGAGCAAAGAGGCAAAAATATCTTCATAGACAAAAGAGCAGGCAAACATTGAATGATTATTTTCTCTTATAGCATTCTATTTATGACTTGTTTGTAGTGTGATCAACATTTGGGCTAGTTGTACATGTGTTTGGAAGCAATTCGTAACAGTTTAATAATATTTTGGCAAATTGAACGAAATAAACAAAATGATTCGAAAAAGAATCGTTCATCTTGATGAATGAGACTTAAAGATCCGAGTCAGTAAAATGATCCGAACTTCCCATCACTATTGTTTAATTGGTCTCCAGCCCCATGGGACAGCAAAAAGGAAATGGGTGAGTATAAAGGAAGAGGAGAAGAGAGGGCAGCATTATGTGGATACATTATGTATCACCCTATAAGATCGTTGATACACGATACTATCACATGGGGGCACGGCAGTGTTATGTTTATACTTATATAATATATTTTTATTATGTTTAACCATATCTAAACATATTTAATAACCTTTCGGCTGATTTTTTTTAACTTACTTAAAGAGCCCCTATTATGGGTTTTTGAAAATGAGCTTGTATGCTGTGTGTCACACAGCTCTAAGTGAAGTGAAATGTCCAGCTAAGGCTTAAATCTGAAATTGCACAGTGTTTAAAACTATTGATTCATCTATAAAAGAGTCGACTCATAGTTCCTCAAACGAGTCGCCGTGCTTACGAGTCTTTAGCCGTTTCGGCATGACGTGAACACGAAACATAAGACCCGCCCATTTATGCGCACGCAGATTCGAAATCCCCAACCCCACCCACAAACAATAGCGGTGCGAAAACGTTGCCAGATCGGGCGGTTTTAAATTTGATTGTGCAGGTAAAAACCTTTTGGACAGGGTTTGGGGTGAAATCAGGCAGCTACATCTGGCAACACAGTGAGGAGCACTGTGCTTAGCTGGATATTAGAAGTGTGCAGAGAACCCAGAGATGAGACTTTGAGGAGTTAGTAGTTTCTGCAGAAATACCACAGCATTAAATCCAGCCATAAACTGTTCCCCCTCCGAGGAGTGCTTACAACAGAGAATTAGGAGCACCGGGACATTTCCCTGGTCTGCTATCCAGCAAGTGTGAGTAAGTGCGATTAAAACGGTTGCCTCATTGTTTTCTCTAGCTTGTAAATGATGCATTTAACTGTGTTTTGTAACTTGTAACCGCTTGTAGTGTCTCTGGTTAACTTGTATTCTCATATCGCGTCTAAAAGCACGTTGTTAACGCGACGCGTGCCGATGTGTTTACGGACTAAAATGCATTTGAGCTCGTGTTCCTCTCCTGTTTGTCGTTGCTATGGCTACCATGAGCTTTGCTACACACGTTCGGCGGTTTTGCCGCTGTGTGCACTAATACTGAATGTATGTCGCTGTTTTTACTTCTGGTTAAGAATTAGAGTGATATGCTGGGAGATCGGGGGTTAGTTTTGGGGGTGAGGTGTCTGAAATACGGGCGACTCCCGATAAAAACAAGTGTTAGCAGATTAGCTCACGCACACGCTATGACTCCTTCCATGTTGATAAGCCGTGGTGGGCATTTTCTCGCGCTGAGCGCTGTCGACCAACCGCAACACACTGGGTCATCGGTCCAATCAGCGCAGTTTAGCATCGTGCGAAGGAGGGGTTTTGGAACAAATGAATCCCTGAACGATTCATATAGGAGTCGCTGGGATAATGAGGTAAAAATAAATGCATATTATAAGACAATGAAAGTGTTTTTTGACCATGCATGCAGATCAGCCTGCTGTTGGAGACCCCCAAAACCAATATATGACCCTTTTCAATGTATAATATGGGCTCTTTAATAACCTACTGCATTTGCATTACGTTTGATCTTGGATAATTCAAACCAATGCAAATCACCACGCTCTTACAGCTGAATAGGCGCTGAGACAAAAATGATTTCATAGAAGACTCCATGGTACAGTGCGGCGCGGGACAAGATTTGATTGTGACTTCGGGTTCATGCCGTTATCCTCGGCCCGCGGGACTGCCGCAAAATGGATATAATATACATAGATGAAAGCACATAAAATTATATTTAACTACGCATTGAAGAAACAAGGATGCATTACGGTCCTTTCAGACGGGAGGCGGATGGAGGACTATTTGGTTAAGTTTTCCATGTTTTTGTTCAGTCTTCAGGTCTGATGATCATGACAAAAGTAATCATCAACACAACAGTGTCACATCTGTATTTGCGTTTGTGTTTATTGTTTTCTGATAAGAGTTTCAGTTTAGACATGGCTGAGGTGAGTCGGCAATAACCTATTGCTCTAATATTAAATAGCCTATTTGACCTTAAGCTCAGTAAAATGTTCTTTGAGAAGGTATTAATAATCTGTTCAATAATTATTTAATGCCAAAACGAATGGTAAAACTCAGATTGTAATTTAATATAGGCTAGTTTAAATAAATAAATAAAATATATTTAATATCCTATATAAATAAATATAGGCCTAACATATTTCTGAATTAAATTAAATAGGGTATTTTCTAAAAAAATGCGCATGTCCGTGTTTATCAGTCCATCGAATTAAACACAAATAAGACAAGTATGTATATTTGAAAGAGCAGTCAATGCATGCACTGAAAAATAGGCTATAGGCCACCTTAAAACTTAAATAGGCTATTAAAAACGGATATAAAAGATAAATAACTTTTTTGTGAAAGCAAGAGAGAATCTTGTGCGAGTGCTGTTATAAAGGAGTAGCCAACGACCGCAAGACGTTTTATTCCAGAACATTTCAGCTGTTTCAGAGTTCTTTCATTTTCTTCTTCAGTTGTTTCATTTTTATAAATCGTTTTATTTGACTTGTTTGTTAATCAAATCAAGTTTTGTTATTTTGCCTATTATTTTTATGGAACAAAGTTGCAAACTAATTTATGAGATGTGGCTGTGCCCTCACGTGCAGCGCACGCTTCAACTGCTGCTGCTAAGACAGAGCTAGATAGAGAGAGAGAGCAACAGAAATAATTCATTTTGTCCGAAAGTGTCGGTCAAGTGATGTTATTGTGAACAGTTGAAGCTGTCAAATTATTTCTAGTTCATTTATTATTAATGATGATGATTAAAAATAAGAACACTATTCATTTTATTTAATAATGCAATTAAAATGTAATATGTCTACATTAATGCGAAACGAGCTAAATATCGTCTTTAAAATCGTCATAGGTCTCAGCTCTTGGCCATATCTTTGCCTATCGTTAATACACAATACTATCGTCTATCGGCACAACCCTACAGCAGAAAATGTTGGCGGTTTTAAAACCTTGACTTTTCCCAACCAAAGTATACCTTGAAAAAAGTTATCATCCCATGCCTAAGCAGCATAACACTGTTTTTAGAATCTAAAAATGAAGCCTTAAAAAGTCTTAAGCAAAAAGATGCCAATGGCAGCGCCTGCTGGTACATGAAGAATATAGTCAATACTGACGAACTTTACACTCATTTTTTTGCATATCATCAGCATGCTGTAATCCATTTCTGAAGCAGCAAAAGTCATTTTTAGACTAGTTTGTTGGCCAGTTGTAGTCAGTGCAATGCTAAACGTTATTGTTCCAATATAATTAGTTTTGTCTCACGTCGTCCCTCAACAACATCATATAGTTTAGAATACTGTACAATGTTTTATAATAATTAATTATTTTAGTGTCCAATTCATTCAGTATGTTTAATATTGGGGCATCCACGTGTTTGACATACTTTAAACCAGGGTTTCTGCAGGTTTCACCAAGTTAAATGTTAGACTTTTTAAGACATTTTTAAGACCATTATAAATGAAATTTTAGACTCAAATGCCTAAAGGCTAAGGAATTTTTCAAACAGCCCAGATAAAAAAGATTTTTATTTGTCCTATCAAAAAATATTACAATTTAATACATTTAATAATACAATAATAAATGAATAATAAAAACTTTAATACTTTTGATATTTCTTAGCAAAATATTTGAAATAGTGTAAAAACAAGCAAGCTGTCACGGTTTATGGGTTTGTGTGTTCTTTCTGTATGTTTTGTGTC